>JANUYF010000004.1:47606111-47693611 GCA_026167975.1 Phrynosoma blainvillii | reverse complement strand
ATGGGGACATATGGTAGTACTTCAAAGAAACTTAAACAGAAATTGATCAAAGTAGTGAACTGTCAAAGTCCTATTTCTCATATTTGGATGTATGTGTGTCATTTATGAGAGGTACAATTAGAAACATTTAATGGATATAATGAAGATACAATTAGTGTTGTGTAAGTTAATCTAGGCTTTTAAGTTGCAAAAGCCTTGCTGTTTTGTTATTTTATTGATCAGCTCTCATGCCTTTGAAAATAAAAATTCCAGAATGACATCATGCCCAGTAGGAGTAATTAAAGCTATCTGATGAGGGAATTTAGAAGTTGAAAGGGATGATTGTAATTGATCCTGATTCAATCCTATTACAGCTTTTTATAGTTTAAGCTCCAGAGAAAGCAAGCCCCTTGTCAAGGCTTTATTTTATAGATTCCTTTGTCTGTGTGTGTGTGTGTGTGTGTGAATGTATGTGTGTGCGTGTGCACACACACGCTCTGTGATTTCTGGTCTCTACTTTCCCTTTTAATTTTTTTCCCTGTAGTAAATAATGAGCTGCCACCTGAAATCCGGCTTGCCAGTGGTCAGCTAATGGGTGATGACCTGTCCCTCCTTACTGCAGGAGAGCTGTCACCTTATATCAGTGACCCAGCGCTGAAGCTATTCCAGTGTGCTGTTTGCAACAAATTCACCTCTGACAGCCTGGAGGCCCTAAGTGTGCATGTGAGCAGTGAACGTTCTCTCCCTGAAGAGGAGTGGAGGGCTGTAATTGGAGACATCTACCAATGCAAGCTCTGTAACTACAACACGCAGCTCAAAGCCAACTTCCAACTCCACTGCAAGACTGATAAACACATGCAGAAATATCAACTGGTTGCACACATTAAAGAAGGAGGCAAAACAAACGAGTGGAGACTGAAGTGCATTGCCATTGGCAACCCTGTTCATCTAAAATGTAATGCCTGTGACTACTACACCAACAGTGTGGATAAATTGCGCTTACACACCACCAACCACAGGCATGAGGCAGCCCTGAAACTTTACAAGGTAAGTACCCACCTGTAATTTAAATTGGCCTAAAAAAGGAAGAGGTTGTGTACCTTTTCAAATGTTAGCAGAATAAGGTTTTGATTTATCAGTTAAAGATTTATTGAACATAAAAAGCAACTGAATGCAGAGGGTTATGTTAAAAAGTGCTGCAAATGGCACGTTTTATAAATTGATCTGCCAGCCCATTTATATTTACTTTTCTTTTCACTGTCAATACAATCCTAAGTATCTGTACTCAAAAGTAATTCCCATTGTGGTAGATGGGATATACACCAAACTAAATGCACTTAATATTGCAGTATAAATTCTTAAAACAAAATTAATATTGCCATGTTGTATATGGCTTCCAGTTATTGTTTTTTTTTAGCTAATTCTTAAACAGCTTTTGTGTATTTTAAGTTAGGATTCCTTCGTATCTAGTGTATATATGGAGAGTGTTTCATCACCATAAGAATCATAAATTATGGTATCTACAAATCACAAATATATTTATACCACATTATTAGCATCAGTATTCAAATAAACATTGTTAATCTTTTACCTAACCTTTGTTTTGGGTAAGTTCAGAATGATTTTCCATTAACATGAATGCTTGTGAAACAGATAAATTTTGCCATAATAGTAAATTGTTTTCTCTTACCTGGAAAAAAAATATGCTATGAATATGTGAGAATGGTGAATACAATTGTTACCCAACTTGCCACAATTTTTTCCAAACCCTAATTACTGGTTACCTCTTCCCAGTACTGTTTGCTGGAGGTTTTTATGGGACTAGCTTATGTCCAAGTGCTGTACACTATTTCAGATTTTCTGATTTATGAAGCAATATGTTGTTTTTTATTTGTTTTTATTTTTTCACAAGATGTTAAGAATTCAGGCTTCTGTAAACAATTAGTAAGTGTAACTGTCAGTTAATGTAAATAGTTACTAATACTAGAAATTGGCATGAACATTACAATCCATAATCAGAGGCTAAACATTAAAGAATACTTTCTCTTAGACTGTGAAACTGCGGACATATAACAGGTGACAGCAACAAAAAACCCGCAGTAGTTCTGTAGGTAAATAGTTATTTTTCAATGAAGACTGGCACATTTTGTGTAAATGGCTTTGCAGAAATATAGAAAAAATATCTTTTTGAAGTATTGCTCTCAGCAGTCATGCTGTTTGGGAATTCTAGGAATTTTTCAAATTTGAAAAAGAAGTTACCTTTTCAAACTTGTGTAAAATATTGTATTTAAGGAAAAGCCTGGCATGTGCAGACAGAAAAATAAAGGACATATCAATATTAAAGTTTTAAATCCATACTTTCCATAATCAACTGCTTTAAACTGTAAATGTAGCTACCCTTATGTTCAGATAACTATGCTGGGCTGTTCACAACTATGTAGGACTAGTTATAAGTCAATCCAAATCCATGCAAATTGGAATTCATTATTCTCATACCTCCTTCAGTACTATGGAATAATGAGCTAGTATTTAAAACAAAAGCAAGAAATCACTCTGAGAAAACTGTGTTGGTTTTTAACCGAAATAAGGAACAAACTGTTGTCCCTAAGCCCATCTCTTATTTCCTATGTTTCTGGAAATATTTAGCCTCCAGCCTTTTCAGCCCTTTAAGACAAGCTGACATTCACATGCTTGACCTAATCTGTCTATTATAAAACTGACCTCCTTGTAAGCAAATTATTGAAAATATTATCTACCATTACCTCTCTTCAATTGCAGGTGAAATAAAAGTCTACCATTTTGTTTTTGGCTCTAGGAAACATGAGTGAACTGATCAAAATATTCCAGACTTCTGACTTTATAAACCTGTGGCCCAGAAGCTACAGGAGTGTGTGTGTGTGTGTGTGTGTGTCTGCATCTGTGCATGTGTGTGCGTGCGCAAGAATCTACAGTTTATAGATTTTTCGCATGGAATCCACAGAGTAAAATGGATGAATACATGAATGAACAAACAAACCAACAAACTACATAGCCTCTATTTTATTGGAATTCAGCTCAAGTTTTTTTTTGTCCCTCACCCAGCACATAACACCATCTTGGTACTAGTTTAATACTTGCAAAACCCCAACCTGATACTGATGGTACCCCATTCCAAAACTGCTAGTGACCTCACCCAGCAGGTTCTTATAAATATTAAATAGCATGAGCAATAAAATGGAAAACCTGCAGCACTGCATCGCTTACTAGCCATAGGGCTGAACAAGAATCCCCATTGCCACTCTCTGGAACCTACTCTGCGGATAAGAAGGGAACCACAGTAACCCCCAAAGCTGGCCATTAAGAGAACATGATCAACAGTTTATAAAGCAGCTGTAAGATCCAGGAAGATTAATAAAGCATACCTCTCCTGTCTTCCCTCCTCACACCCACTACTATAGTCTGTCAGTCAGGGAAACTAAGGCCATTTTGGTACTATAACCTTGCCTGAAATGACACTGAAATGATTCCAGATATTTATTTATTTTTACTCCCAGAACATCTGATGTTACTTTTACACCCTGAAGCATCTTGAGGAAGATAGTAAACAGGATAATTAGATGAAACCCTTCATTGAACCACAGTTTAATAGCCATACTGCAGAACAGGATCCCATGCTCCCCCCCCAGCACTCTCTGGAACTGGCCCTGTACATACAAGAGGAATCACTGTGACACAGTACACCTACTCCCGTCCCTCAGAACTTTCCAGTAAGATACCATGATCAGTGTGGTATCAAAAGCCATGGAGAGACTCTGAATAGGATATTAGCAATAAAATGATATTAGCAGTAGGACCTCTAGGTCCTACTTCTCTTCAGGTGAGGGCACAGTGCATCCTTTTTCAAAGCACTGGGCTCCTGACCCTGACCTTCCCTTGGGGTATTTACCATTCCCTGGATCCATCCATTCAATCCTGATCTACTAGATGTTACCAGCCAATATGGGCAAAGGTCAAGCTTAAATGTGATTATATGTATGGATTCATATGCCCTGTAGACACCACCAGGCTGCAACAAACAAAACTGACTTCCCAAAATCTGAGCAGTTATGTGGTGTCATGTTCTGAGTGAATATGAGCAACTTTCTTCTTAAAATGCCAGGCAATTGTTTTTCATAGCAGGTAATCAAGAGTTCCATTCTTGGTCTCACTTTAATGCCTTTTATCTGCCCTGTTCACATATAACTCAAGGTGAGGGTCTGCTCTTTTCTTTTTCCCCATGTTCCTTTTCATTGAACTCACTACTTCCCTGCTTTACCCCATGCCTCCTGTTGCTTTGAACAGTCACCCTCTAGGTCCCCCCTCCCCCATTTTCACTAGTGATAGTGGGGGAGTTTAAAATAGCAAATAGCAGCTTCATAAAGTAGAAGAGCACATCAAGGATGTGATCCAATTTCACCCTGCATGCTCCTTGTTATGTAATGAGTATATTTCTTAACTCCTGCAGATGTTATTGCTGTCCTCTATGTCTAGTTAGGGGACTAGACATAGTCCTCTATGTCTAGTCTAGTGAGGAGTCCTGGTGGCGCAGTGGTTAAATGGCTGTACTGCAGCCACTCACAAACCACAAGGTTGCGAGTTCAATACCAGCCAAGGCTTAGGCTTGACTCAGGCTTGCATCCTTCTGAGGTTGCTAAAAAGAGTACCCAGCTTGTTGGGGACAATTAGTTTACAGTTGTAAACTGCTTAGAGACTGCATAACGTGGTATGAAGCAGCATATAAATGAAGCTGCTATTGCTAGTTTAGCCCTGGTACAGAATCTGAGTAGGGGAGTGGTTGGAGTTTATCTTTTTTAAAGAGCCAGGTTAGGATACCAATCTCTATGAAATACATACAACTAAGTAGATAGTTTTGTAGCATGTAACTTACTGACAAAATCCTACAATGACAACATGCTCCCCATCACTTCATTATTTAGTTCTCTTGTGAAATTCTGTAACACATCTGATGGGGCCTGCAGTGAATTGATTCAGTGTTGAATGCTGTTTAAGATCCTAGAAAGCCATTCAACCATACCCTCTGCCAGTATATTATGTTCCATCTCTCCCCCAGTTTTTTCCCTGTCTCTGTAACCCAGTAAGTCAGCATTCTGTGTCTACATGGCATTGTCAGTCCTCATTAGGGTATTGAGATGTTTCCCCACTTTTTTGTGTGTGTCCTAAAGGTTGTTTCCTCTTGTTCTTCTGGTGCAACTTTGGCAACATATGGAATCATACTTGGATAATGAGTTTATAGTATTGAATAGTATATACATTGTCTTCATTAAGAGCTTCTCTAATTTCACTTGCTGTCGAAAGGCAGTAATAAGAGGGGGGATATGCACTGAAGTCCCAAAGAGGTGTGTTTAATTTCAGTGGAGAAGGATGAAGGAAACCATAGTCCACTAAAAACTCTGAAGGCAACAGCAGGAAAGATAACACAGTGTTCACCCTCTGAAGTTAAGAAATAAATCATTTGTAAATAAATATACAAAATGGCATACACATGGAAATTGAGAACTGTAGTTCCATTGAAACTAGCCATTAAGTTCAGATCATGACCACAAAATTCTGTAAAAACCTTTTAACAATTCACAACAGTTTAGTGACTGCTTCACCATTTCTTCATTAATTGCTGTACTCATGGAGGACATTGGAGGAAGGCTAGCTGGCTGGATATTTTCAGACAACCATTGAATTTTTTAACTTGTAAGTAGTATCATTAGGTTGAACATCTATTTAGTGCCCATGTAAGTCATGTAACTGTAGTCCAGCAGGCATTCGCAGTAAGACCCTAATACAGTATCATCCAAAATCCACAAAACAGTGATACCTTTATTGGGCGAACCAAAATGCACATTATACATGTTGCAAGTTTTCGAAGCTCCACTGGCTTCTTCATTGGGCAGAGGTATTAAAAATCATACAAGAGAAAGCAAGGACAAAAAAATAATTGGCAATGTTATTCATAGTCTTGTATTTGGTCAAGATGTTGTGCCTGTTGTCTTCAGTTCAGATGGTATGGAAGGGTATTTATGCAGGTGGGCCTTTCCTCCTTCTGGCCATGTGGGTACTGGGGGATTCAATCCAGAGAGTAAACTTTAAATTCTAGGTGAAGGAAATCACATCTTATTCAGTCACAAAATATTGTGATTTTTGTGATAGAAAAATTCATCGGAAATCCTTCCTTGAAGGAAAACGTTTGGATTTCTCACAGCAGCTGCACTTTTAATAGCTGCAGTGCTTTGAGGAATGCTTTTTATTTGATGGTTCACCATACCACCTTCAGGTTTTTTTTTTTGGGTCTATATATAACCCACCCCCTGCCAGATATCAATGCCATTAATGCATTACGTCCACTGAACTCATGAATTAATTTGTGTAATTATTTGCCTGGTGTGACAGAGCAATGTTGTTTTATGAGGTCAAGTAGCTTACAACTAGGGCTGTCTTCCTGAAAACACCTATTTGGCAGTAGGTTCCATTGCTTCTATGTAATCCATTGCAGTTTAGTGAGATATAAATGTTTTCCAATGACTAGAATAAATAATGAAATTGGGTTACTAGAACCTTTTGTGTTTTAAAAGCAAGTATGAATTTTACTGAGTATTCCGTACTTATTTCCTTTTGCACTGTGATGTATATTTTTGAGGACATGATGGAAGCGTAGTCTTCCTGAATTAGCTGCATGAAAGCTGTTATACTTTTTTTCTTTATTGACAAACAATTAATTCATAAAATTACAAATGTTATGATTGTCAGCTCAATTTGAGTAGATCACTTTACCTTTCATGCTCAAACAAGTGGAAAGTTGGATGACCTAATTCCATTTTAAGAAGGTGAAAGGTTACCCCAAACGCATCATCTGTCTAACTGCTTAGCTTTAAACTGATCAATTTAATGAAAATCTGTTTTGCAGATGTTGCTTTAATGTCTTTGGCAGGATTTGGGCAATTTTAACATTAGATGTAAGCTAGTAAACATTATTTTATTTGACCAGAGCAACACCTTTTCTTTTATGTTTTATAGTAGAAAACATGTGGGCTGTGGTATTTTGGCAGAAGACCCAGAGCAGAAAGTGTTGATGATCTTTCCATATGGATTCAAGTCCAGAATATCTTTATGTCAATTGCTATTGAAGACCAAAGAAACAAACAAGGGCTTGACCATATTCATTGCTAATCATTGTTTTACTCTGAACTCTTAAAAACAATTTCAGTTGGAATTATTTTGAAAAATACTAGAATCCCATTTGCCTAAGGCCAAAGAAACAGGATCCCCAAACAAGAGTGAACACCAAGCCTAATAATTACATCTTAGTGTTGTGAAAGAATGCATTTTTTGTATATAATGGATGACCATTACGTGGCTTGTAAGCCATATGAGGTCCTTAGCAGTTTAAATGCACAAACATTTAAAAAACAACAACAGATGTCATTAGAAGCCTTGTATGTATTCCATAACTCATGGCTTCCATGTGGTCATATGGCCATCTGGTTCTGTGTACCTGCACAAGAACAGGAAGAGAATTACAACAGGCAAATCACACCTTTTCTATAGATGATTGGATAATTCAGATTTCAATAAAAGATACCCTTAACAACAAGCAAATAAAAAACAGAAGCCTTAATTTGCTTATTAATAGTTTATGATCAAGAAAAAATATGTTTTCTTGTTTTACACCCCAGACATTCTGAAACCCCTGAGCTCTCACACTCTTAAAAATATTGTGGGGGCTCAAATTCCAATTTAGGGTTTATTTTTTAAAAAAAGAAAACGTGTGGAGTAGTGGATATTGTGAAAACCCTGAAGCCCTGAAAGTCAACCAAAATGGCAGAAACTGAAGTAATTTCTGCTCTTATTGCAGACCAATGGTAGGCCAAGAAGGATTAGTTGTGATCTGATGGTAGGGTTTGCATTCCTCATGTTGTTTCCCCAATCTTACATGAACCTGTTTTAGATTCGAGATAGAGGTGCCTCTTATTTTTGAATACTGGTAGGTCAAGTAGGATTTAGTTGTGGTCTGAGGGTAGGGTATGGGTCCCCATGTTGTTTTCCCCCACCTAATCTTAAAGGAATCTGTTTTGTATTTGAGACAGAGATGTATTTGCACCATGTTCGTGGAGATACTTTTCTTCATTTTGATGAAATTTGTACACAGGTCTGAAAGTTGCACTGCAATGACTGGAAATTGCATAACGGCAGTGCTTGGCAGCATGCACCTCTTCATAACTGAAACGTCTTTCACTGGTGCTGAGTACCTTCTTTCTATCTGTTGAAAACCTGATTTTATAATTTTAGTTAAACACACAATAACTTTATGCATATATAATAGTCCAAGAGTGAGATTTTTTGATGATATTGGCCCTCTGCTGTGTTTATTTCTGAAACTTTGTAATCCTGTATTTTGCCAACAAATGACTGCTGCTAGCTATTAAAGAGACCAGTGAAATAAGATTATAGCATATGTATACCATCACATACTGAAAGTCTAGAACAAATAGCGCATTGACTATGTTTTATAGGATAGATTTATAGTCTGTTCTTGGGTCACTTAGGGCCAAGAATTTTCATGGTCAGCTGGTTGGGTCTGCTGGCTAGCTTTCCTCGGCAGGAAATGTAAATATCATATAGCACCTGCTCTTCAGCTGGATGGTAGAACTCTTTTTCTCCCTTTTTGATGGGAAGTGTCTGCCACCTCAAGTCTGGTTCAAAGTAGAAAGCTTAATTATACTACGCTTGCTTTGCATCTGTCATCAGTGAAGCAGAATATATTCTTTCAGGCTGTTTGTATATTTGGATTTTAAATCAGCCAGAGATATTATATGCATTTCTTGTGCTTCCTTGCTTGTGAATGAAACAACTAGAATTTTGAATGCTTTAGAAATGCTACTTTAGAAATACTATTTTCCACAATGAACATTACTTTCATTTTCCTTATTATTGTTGTTACAAATAAAAGCATCTATGTTCAGAATAAAAAAAACTGGGTTTGCTAAAATAGGTGTAAAGTAATGAAGGGAGGGGGAATGTGCCATAACACAAGCTACATTTGTTTGTTGCATTTTGTTTAGTACACATTGATGGTGCCTTGATAAATGTAGAATTGATATAGTCCCATTATTTGCATTTCAACAGTCCTGCACTGAATTTGCAATTGAAAATCAAATATCCCAGATATGTGCCATTCCAATTATTGAACTGCCATTGTCCCGGTATGGTAGTGAAAGAGGTTGGGAGAGTATGTAGTGCTTATTTACATAAAAATAATTGTGCAAATAGAAATTGGAATGTTTCAGAATATTCAACACAGGTTTTTCTTAAATATAAGAAAGTTGTTTGCAAAGATATTTTTTTCTTAAATGTAGAAAATATTTGATTTTTTAAAAAAATTCTGCTTTTTGTGGACATTTCAGACTTCACATTTCTCAAATTTAATTCCTGGTGGCTTTTTGTATGTGCTACATAATGTATTCAAATGCATGAATACAAGCCAAAGGACGATAAACCATTTTGGTATTACCCCCAATACATACACTTTATATTGCCACCTAATACATAGCCATTAATATATGTATTTTTAAAGGAAGAAGTATTCAGGTAATAATTTTAAAGCTCTCCTTCCTACTAATCTACACGGTATAACATATATTGTTGTGTGCCTTCAAGTCATTTCTAACTTATGGCAACCCTAAGATGAATATACCGGTATCATGGGGTTTTCTTGGCAAGGTTTGCTCAGAGAGTGTTTGCCTTCCTCTAAGTTGTAACCAAAGTCACACAGTGGGTTTCTGTGACTGAATGATGATTTGCACCATGCTCTCCCACAGTCAATCCACTGTGTCATGCTGGCTCTTATAGCAGATTTACAGCAGACACATATAAATAACCTGTCCTATTAATTAATTAATTAATGTCCACCAAAAGCATCTGAGGAAGTAGACTGAAGTCTATGAAAGCTCATGCTGCCAACTTCTTACCTTCTTTCCATTAGTTTCTAAGGTGCTAACACATCTCTCTAATACTGTCCTTTTATAATATTGTTTATGAGTTTTTATTTGGGCCTTTCTGTCACATTGAGAATACACTACGCTTTGACAATTTTCTTTTAAAAATATTTCAGTGGTCCAGGAAAAATGTAAAAGCACATAAATTCATTTAAATTCTGTGTGCAAATCAAATCTTTAAAATTAGGTAGATACACAGGTGTCCATATATATCTGAAAATAAAGTATTGTATTTGATGTTACAATAATATTTTTTATAAAAGCTAATATTACCCTTATTTGTTATTCAGGCTTCATTTAAATTCATTTAAACTTTATTTTGCTTTGGTCAGACCCCACCTTGAATACTGTGTCCACTTCTGGGCACCACAATTCAAGAAGGGTATGGACAAGTTGGAATGTGTCCAGAGGAGGGTCACCAGAATAGTGACAGGGCTGGAATACATGCCCTAGGAGGAGCAGCTTATGGAGCAGAGTATGTTTAACCTGGGGAAAAGAATTTTAAAGGTGACATAACCATGTTTAAATATATGAAGGGGTGTCATATTGAGGACGGAGCAGGCTTATTTTCTGCTGCTCCAGAGACTAGGACCCAGAGCAATGGGTTCAAACTACAGGAAAAGAGATTCCACCTAAATGTTAAGAAAAACTTCCTGATGGTAAGAGTTGTTCAACAATGGAATAAGCTGCCTCAGAGAGTGATAGAGTCTTCTTCTTCGGAGGTTTTTAAATAGAGACTGGGTCTGTTAAGAGTGCTTTGATTGTGTGCTCCTGAATGGCAGTGATTTATAAGCTTATCACACGGCACTTAAGGAACGGGAATGGAAAGGAACAGAACGGAACAGAACAGAGCAAAAACTCATGTTACTGGGCAGGAGAACGCCACCGATGCCGCCAGGAGTCCCCCAGCCATCCCCCAGCCATTCCTAGCAACCGATTTTTGAAGGATGATTTTGAACCGTCCTTCAAAAATCGGCTGCCAGGAACGGCTGGGGGACAGCTTGGGGACTCCTGGTGACATCGGTGGCATTCTCCTGTCCAGTAACATGTATTTTTGCCCTGTTCCATTCCGTTCCTGTCCATTCCTTTCTGTTCCCGTTCTTGTAAGTGCCGTGCGATAAGCTTATTAGACTGGATGGCCCTTATAGTCTTCTCCAGCTCTGCGATTCTATTATCCTTTTCTCTTCAGAATGTGAAAACCTGTCCTGGGGACTATGCTATCATTTAACCTGTGCCCACTGTTTTCCATATCTGTACTGGAATTACTGCTCTTTTGCATGGTCTGCCAGTTTTCAGTGAAGATAGGCTGTTGCCATATATAGATGCCATCTCTTGCCCCAGAGGGCTTCTTGTTTTTCCTATAGAAATGAGTTTTATGTGAGGTACAACCTCTTATGTGTGTAGTACTTTTTGTGTGTGAAAGCATTATTGAAAGTTTGGTCATTGTTTTCTGTAAAACATGGAGAGATGCTATACCGACCAAATAGCTACATAGATAATTTCTCATACATTTGTCATTTTCATACATGTACATACACTATGTATTTACATAGTGAAAAACCCTATCTCAGTTGACACATTAGAACAAGGTGTAGCTATTTATAAAAACCATGGTAAAAAGTCGTGTGGGCCCATTGGAAAAATCTTGAAGTTTCCTGTTATGTGTTCAATTTGTAGGTTTGTTTGTTAGGAGGGATTCACTTTGTTGTAATTAAACAAAGAGTACTTTTCTGTATGCTGACAGTGAATTAAGCACATAGTCTGCACTCGTAGACAGTGATGCTTTGATTAATGAAAAGCTAACAACACGATTATTAGGATTGTTATTCCTAAACAAAGGAAATATATAAGTAGCATTCTTTCTTTGTATTTTAGAAGTGGAGTTTATAACTTTATTCTTCTTCAGTGTCTCTTAGGACAAGCACATCTCATAGTAAAATAAGGTTTGTTTGACCTTCCTTTTCCCAATACAGAGTACATTTACATTAAAAGTAAAGTTCAAGGAACTTCACCTAGTGCAGTACCAAAAACAAACATGTCATAGAAATGACCCTATTGGTCTCCAGAGAGATAGAGTTAACCCTACTGTGTTAGAATCCTCTGATATTTAGCGTCATCTAACATGGCCTCAGGGGAAATTGCAAGTTTGTTCCTTCTTGTGGAAACGTGTATTAAAAAAACATCTTTAGCTCATGTAGATACTGAAAGAAACAGAGGAAAATGCATGCAAGAAAATCTTGGAACTCATACTATTGTAACAGCAAAAGAGAAATGAAGAAAAAAATCTAATCAATGTTCTATGATCTTATATGGGAATACTAAATCATTCATAGTTTCATTTCTTCAATGAAGTACGTTGCTGCACCTGTGTACACAAGTTTTGTTTGTTCTTCTTGAAACAGAAGAAACTATTACAAAAGATTAATAAGTCAGTTGCTCCTTGCTCTTGAGCATTACACAATGCCTTCTCAAGGCAAGAGTCATCACAGGGTAAACAATTTCCCGTCCTGCATAATGCACTTAGTATATTCAAGTCTCCACAACCATTTTCTTTACCCCAATCATTCAGAACCAAATAAGGAAAATTAAAGGAAAGATTGCGTCTAATACCTAACAACCATGTTACACCTACTTAGCATACTAAAACTAAGGTCCTTAAACCATTTTCTCTGAACTAGTGACAGTGATGCTGGTGTCAACAGTGGGACTGCATTGCTTCAGTTGTCACTACTAAGCTTCTTCCATTTCCTAAATTGAATTTGTGGGGCAATTTAAGTTTCCTAAGGCTTCAGCCTTTTTAAAGGAAACAAAAATATTTAAATATCAAAAGCCAAGTATGTTACAGTGTGGCTTTAAATTAGCAGAGTAGCAAAAGAGTGACTTTGCCTAACTATGCTTCCCTAAAGAAATAAGACTGACTCCAAAACAACACAGTTTGTAGTTCAAACAACAATGATAATAATAATAATAATAATAATAATAATAATAATAATAATAATTTATTTATACCCCGCCCCTCTGCAAAGCAATCGGGGTGGCTTACAACAATTTAAAATACAACAGTTAAAACATTCCAAATTCCTACAACCCCCCCACCCACAACCCACTCCCCTTAAAATAGAATTAGACTAATAAAATTTTTAAAATGATGGCTTTATTCTATATTTACACAAAAAACTAAATCCTAACTAGTGATGGTTCAGGTAAAAAAAAATCTCACCATGTTTAAGAAAGATGGAAGATGGAACAGTTCAATTGAGAATCCTGAGAGAGGTCTGTTAGTCCAAACAGGGAGTGACCTAAGTCATATAGTTAGTTTGAATGAGGGGGGGGGGGGAAGGAATTTGTATATAGGAAATCCCTATCTATTTAAGGAGGGGGGAAAGGAATACAAAGATCTCCCAACAGAATTTAGGTCTGATGTATGTTCCTCTCTGGGGAACCTGACGAGGGTTTACCTGGGTCAGGATTGAGACATTCCCAGCTTAAATAGGAATGTGATACTGAAGAAAGCTCTTTATAGTTTATATGGATTGTTCTTGGGCAGGATTCCACAGCAGACATCTGCTGGCACAATGGAGGTATCCTACAGAATGGAGAGGAAGATGATCCCCCTTTCCCATTGTAGCACCTATGCACCTCCATAGTTAGCTCTGAAAGATATAGAAACCTTCTGGAGCCAATTTTCAAGTGATGTGGAAACCTACAGGATTAAGGAGCAGAGGGGAAGAAAGTTCTTTGTAACTGTCCATACAATATTGACAATATTGACTTTATAAGGGGTTGGACTGGATGGCCCTTGTGGTCTCTTCCAACTCTATGATTCTATGATTTATTAAACTATTTATATCACACCATATATTCAAGGATTCTAAGGTGGCATATAATCAAATCAATCTAAACAGTTTAGAACAATTTCAAAAGTAGGAATAGTTTAAAGAGACTAAAAGCATACTTATCATTTAAACAATTTAAAACCAATTAAATAGTTTAAGATGATTTTAAACCATGCACATTTACAGATTTGGTTGAGATCAATTAGTCAACATAGACTTTATTTAAAAAGTCATGGCACCAGTAAAATCATGTTTTTACAATGACACCAGTGTTAACGCCAATCAGGTTTCTAAGGGAGAGTATTTCATAACTGGGATGCCACAGCAAAGACATTCTCCCATGTCTTGGCATAACATATTGTGACTAGTAGGACCCATAGGACCCTCCTTCCAGTGGCAAGGAATATGCAGGAAGAGGTGGTTTGTTTGTTTGTTTGTTTTTAAAGAATTGAGATCTCAAACCATTTAGAGCTTTAAATGTTATCATGAGCAGTTTGAGGTGGCAGAGATTGGACTTGTGGTGTCTTCCAGCTCTAAGATTCTACGAGTTCAGGAAGTATATTGAGAGCCAGTGTAATTCCTTGTGTAACTCCAACCATACATGGAGAGAGAAATTCCAAAGCGGGGTTCAGGAAATGAAGAGGTACTAAGGACCATATTGCAAAGATATGATGGCTAATGGAGTGCACCAGAGGATTTCAAAAGAAAATCAGCATGTGGTTTATAGACTATAGCAAAGCCTTTGACTGCATAAAGGCTAAGGAATGCCCTTAAAGACATGGGAGTGCCAACTCATCTGATAGTCCTGATGAGGAATCTGTACTCAGGACAAGAGGCTACTGTCAGAACAGAACATGGAGAAACAGAATGGTTCCCAGTTGGCAAAGGGGTCAGACAAGGTTGCATACTTCTGGGTAACTTCTATTACCCTATCTGGGTAACCCAATCTGTTCAACTTGTATCCAAAACATAAGAAAAGCAGACTTGGACACAGAAGAAGGAGAATATCAACAATCTTAAATATGCAGATGACACTATAATACTAGCAGAAAACCTCACAGACTTGGAACGCCTACTAAGGAAGATCAAAGAAGAAAGTGCTAAGGCAGGCTTAATGTTGAACATAAAGAAAACAAAAATGATGACCACCTAGTTCAACCTAGATAATGAAGAAATAAAAATAGTAAAAGAATTCTCATACCTGGAATCAAGCATTGATAGAAATGGGGATTGCAGTCAGGAAATCAGAAGACTAAGAATGGGCAGTCATGAAAGAACTAGAAAAGATTCTAAAATGCAAAGATATACAACTCAGCACAAAAGTTAGAATCATACAAGCCATTTTATTCCCTATTACCTTGTATGGATGTGAGAGCTGGACAGTTAAGAAAGATGATAGGAAGAAAATCAATTCCTTTGAGATGTGGTGCTGGAGAAGTGTGTTGAGGATTCCATGGACAGCCAAAAGGACAAACAATTGTATCCTAGGGCAGATCAAACTGGAAACCTCCCTGGAAGCCAAGATAACCAAACTGAGGCTGTCTCACTTCGGAGAAGTGAGGACTCATTGGAAAAGACAATAATGCTGGGAAAGGTGGAGACAAGTAGGAAGAGTGGAAGGCCACATGCCAAACAGATGGACTCTATTAAGGAGGCCATGGGTATCATAGAATCATAGAGTTGGAAGAGACCATGAGGGCCATCCAGATTTTGCAGGAACAAAAAGCATCCCTGACAAATGGCTGTCCAGCTTCTGTTTAAAGACCTCCAAAGAAGGAGACTCCACCACACTCTGGGGGAGTGTGTTCTATTGTCGAACAGCTCTCACTTTCAGGAAGTGCCTCCTAATGTTGAGGTGGAATCTCTTTTTCTGTAGCTTGCATCCATTGCTCTGGGTCCTATTCTCTGGAGCAGCAGGAAACAAGCTAGCTCCGTCCTCAATATGTATTGACCAACCAAATTGCACAATATAGTTGTAGCAAGCTTTTGAAGCTCCACTGGCTTCTTCATCAGACAAGATGTTACAAATCAAACAGGAGAAGAAATTGGAGATGTTAGTCAGATGCCTGCATTTTGATGTTTCTGTCCTTAGTTAAGATGGTAAGTGGAGGGTGTCTTTTGCAGGCTGGGCCCTCCTCCTTCTGTCCATATGGCTATTAGGAGATTTGCAAAGATCAGGAAATTTGAAGTCCATTTGCATCTCAACAAGGACCCCTCTCTTGCAATTCAATATGCCTCCATTCCTATGAGGTCACAGGTCTCTTTGTAAACAGAGGACAATGGATTCCTCAAGGAATCTTCATGTTTTTGCATCAAGAATATTTTGGTGACACACCTACCAAAATGTTCCTGATGGCCAATAAAGGTATCATTGTTTGGTGGATTTTTGTTTGAATTTGCTAAATGGCCAACACAGCTACCCCTGCATGGACTAATAGAGATTGCTATCCCTGTCCAAGAAAAGCTGTAGTTGGCAGATCAGTCTAAAGAGACTATCACATAACAAGTTAAACTGGCTTACCTGAGAAGGCTTAAAATTTAAGCCTGATTTTATCACATGGATTTTATCACATGGATTTAGCCTGATTTTATCACATGGATTTAGCCACTGAAATCGTTGCCCAGGTGCAGCCCGGGTCCATCGCCGCTCCCAAGGGTGGTCCAGTGGCCATTTCTTTAAGCTGGAAAAGTCACGGCTTCGAAAAAAGCTGCACTGCGTACCCTGGGAATGGCGATGGACCTGGGCTGCACCCGGGTGGTGTTTTCAGCAGCTAAATCCTTGTGATAAAATCAGAATGCCACCCATTTTAAATTTTAAACTGGCTCAAATGAGCCGGTTTAACTTGTCATGCAGTAAGCTTAAAAGCTAGCACCTAGGCTGTCAAGACTATGTGGCACCCTGATCTGGAAATGACATGGATGTGGCCACTGAAAGGACCTGGAACAATGGTAACAGGGTTACTACAGTTCAAGTGGCAGGTGTATGAGTCAGCATTTGGAAAGCTGTGCATCATGGCAGGTCTGATGCAACATGCACAGTGGGTGAGACCAGCCAGGTATGCATCATGGGAGGCCTGATGCAACAGGCCTGATGCAACAGGCACTGGGGATAAAACCAGCCAGGTTTCATTAATGCATGACTTGTCACATGTTCCCAAGAAGACCACCTATATATGAGAGAGGGTCAGAATCTCAGTTGTTGGTTAGTTGTGGCTGGTGGTTGGCGAAGCACTTTGTTGGTCTGTATAGCTGGGAGTATTCAAGATAGACATCTGGTACTCTTTGTATCTTTGTAAATATTTGCAACTCATAAGCTTATCACAAGGGACTTAAGCAGGGGTAGGCAACCTTTCCCCTTTAAGGGCCGAGGGACTTCAGCTCCCAGAAGCCTCAGCCATGTTAGCCAATAGTCCCATGTTGGCCAATAGCTCCTGGGATTCTGGGAGCTGAAGTCCCTCGGCCCTTAAAGAGGAAAGGTTGCCTACCCCTGGACTTAAGGAACGGGAATGGAATGGAACAGAGCAAAAAGGCATTTTATTGCAGAGGAGAACACCACCGATGCCGCCAGGAGTCCCCAATCCATTCCCCAGCTATTCCTGGCAGCTGATTTTTGAAGGACGGTTTTGAACAGTGCTTCAAAAATTGGCTGCCAGGAATGGCTGGGGAACGGATTGGGGACTCCCAGCGGCATCGGTGGTGTTCTCCTGTGCAGTAAAAGGCATTTTTGCTCTGTTCCGTTCCCTTGCATTCCATTCCGTTCCCATTCTTCGAAGTGCTGTGCAATAAGCTTAAAAGATTAAAGCCCTCATTGAGTGAAGTCTCGCTGTCCATTGATTCATTTCTCTAAGCTGAAAGTGGCAGCCTATGTGTGGGAGGATTTTTCCTGTGCCATCTGGAGCAAGCTTCTTCACTGAAGACCATCTTCTGGGCATTCCTGCCTACATGCATCTACTCTGCGTATATGTATGCTAGATCCTGCCTATCTGCATACCTCAACAAAGCACCATCAGCTACTGAGTCCAACAGTCATAATTCAGTTGAAATATTCTGTAAGAGATTCCTTTATCCCTATAATCATATGTTTTATTGTATACCTGTGGAATAACACCTTTTTAATTATTTCAAATGAGATCTAGAAATGAAAGAGACAACTCTCTCACAATAGTTAATACAACATTTGTGTTCACATGCAGATGTTGGGTACTTGAAAATAGTTCTAATTTTCCAATATGGTGGTCAATAATCTTTTTAAAAAGAAAATCATGAATTGAAAAAAAAATCCCATATAAATGTATGGGCAGACATTTCTTAGAAGATTATCATATGCAGCTAATAATAATAATAATAATAATAATAATAATAATAATAATTTTATCCTGCCCCTCTGCATAACGCAACTGGGGCGGCTTACAACATTAAAAATATACATTTCATGTCCCACAATCCCACCCATCCCTTAAAGTACTCTTAAACAATAACAATTTAAAACCCACTTAAAATAATAATACAAATAAACAAATAAGCAATAACTGCAGCAGAATCAGGGGAGCTGGTTAGGCTGTCTCTTGATGGTCGGGATATCTATTCAGGAAAGGCCTGCCAGAAGAGATCCATCTTAACAGCCTTTTTAAAGCTGTTCATGGTGGTAATATGACGGATCTCATCTGGCAAGCCATTCCATAATCTGGGTGCGGTTGCCAAAAAGGTCCTCTGGGCAGTTGCAGACAGTCTAGTTTTTATAGGCTGCAGCAGATTCCTCCCAGAGGAAGGAACCACAATTATAATTGCAGATTGGTACCTCTGGTGATATTTATCACACAATGTCAACTCGTAGCTTCTGTGTCTCCAAATGTGGTTAGGGCATCCCTTTTCACTGACGGGAGAAACCTATCAATAAGCTCCCAATCACACGGCAGTCCCATTAATCCTTTTGTCCAAAATGTTACTGCCATGGTAATTGTAATATGGGCAGTCATATAGTATCACAGTCTCTTCCTTTCATCTTGTCCTCCCCACTCCCCCCCCCCCGACTATTGCAAAGCAGACTGGTTTCCTTTATTTTTTTTGCTATTTATATTCTTTATTTTTAAAAAAACTTAAATTGCATTAGCATAACCCTGGAATTGTGTTAAAAAGTAAACAAAACAAAACACAAAAGGCACACTAGGTAGGCCATATAGGGCAGGGAGGCAGGGTTAAGAGGGAGTGTGGAAGAGAGTGTGATAGCAAAAACAGGCTCAATTGCACAATTGAGAAGACATGCAATAATGGCTGCTCCCAGATGGATATGTTTACATTTTCTTTAACTAGTGCAATTGTGGGAAGAAGAGGGCTTGTTTGATAATGTCCTTAGTTTCCAATTCTAGGACTAGAAAAGAGCTAAGGCTTAAAAAAATCAACCAACCACATTTCTTAGAAAACAGACAAACAACTTGTGTTCTTTCATCATACTCTTTTTGTGTGGACATTGGGTGAATGTATTACAATATTCTGTGTAGATTGGTTTTCATTGCTAAAAATAAAAGGAAAACAATGTATTTAAAAATAAAATAAAATATATTTTAGTCAATATTTCAGTACTGAATTCCAAGCAAAATACATGTAGAAGAAAATTAGCAGTTCTATTGACATTTACCTGTCTGTTGAAAAGTGGACAACCTGACATCAGCATGTTTTGTATTATACTAGGAGGGCTGCTGAATTGGTCACAAGAAAAGCATTTGGGGATTCATTCCTACTACAAAATAACCTAGTGTGAAAACCGGGTTATTTTGTGATCAAATCTCTCCGGGAGCCATTTACTTCCCTTTTACTCCCCTTTGTCATTCACATGGGGGGGGGGGGAAAGAGGAAGAATGGCTCCCACAGAGAGAAGAAGAGGAGGAGGGGAAAGAAAAGGCAAACTCCTTCTGAGTAAACCTTGCTAAGTTGCTTTGAATCCTATTGGGGGGACATAAGGTGGGATAGAAATTAAATAAATAAATTTAAATACTGTTGTTACATATGGTGAAAAGGGCTTCATGTTCCAGATAAAATAATGCTTAGATATTATCCAGAAATTAATTCCGAAACAATATATTTTTAAATTTTCTTCTGCCACTCTGCTGCTTATTTATTTTGATTTCTTATTGCTCTATAAAATGCCCTTTCTAGTTATGATAAAATCTAATATATTATATGTCATCTTCAATCTTTGTCACCCCATTGGCCATTTCCTTTTCAGATCATTAATAAATACATTAAGCAAGACTTGTCTTACTATTGAAAATTTAGGCAACCCACTATGGATTCTTTCCATCTTCTACATGGACCATTAATTCCTAATTTGTTTTGTAACTCTTTTTTTTTTTATCATGTCAGTAGTTCAGTTTCCATCCCAGAAGTCCAGTTTTCTGACAGTCTTTTCTGACGTACTTTACCGGATTTTAAAATATAAACACACATGGAGAGAGAGAGAGAGAGAGAGAGAGAGAGAGAGAGAGAGAGAGTGAGAGAGAGTGAGAGAGAGATGCTAAACAGTGATGCTAATTTTTTGTACTCTTCTGTCAACATTAAAATATTTATAGTAGATTAAAGATACTAAGACTTTCTTTAATAAATGAAAATTTATACTGGGATGTGCAAAAATTTTTGATGGAGAAATGATTTTACTGATTCTTCATCAGTTAACTCCATTCCTGACATTGTATCAGATGTCAAAATTGCAGGTGATGAAATACATAAGACTTAAATTGTTTACCATTAGTGACACCAGAAATTAGAACTATTAGGTGAAATATACTTGTGCTAGAGGACTATTCAGTGCTTCATTTGGAGATAACAGTATGTGGCATTTATATACTGCAGGTCCTTCTGGTTTCATAGAATTTCTTTTATTTAGTCAGTTTAATTCGTGAAGATTTTTCTCATCTTTAGCATATACTGTAACTCACTCATATGGGTCATTTAGATTAGTCTGCCTTCATATTCTCATGTCAACATCATCTGAACAGTGCTTTGCTTGGTAGTTATTTTTTCTTGTAGCATAGTGCAATCTAATAACATTACCTAATCAGTAAGGCATGTTTGTATGCAAAAAATACAGTTTAGAATACATTTTAATTGGCTCTTAACATAGAATAGTGTTAAAAAATGAGCCTTACAGGGTGTTCTCCTATTGCAAGAATGGAGGAAACCTATTTCTCTGTCCTTTAATGATGGGAGTTTGCCCTATGGCAAAAGGTCCAGAAGATGTATTGGTGTCCCTTAGCTATTGCCATTAGCCAGTGCAATTATTACTGTTTCCTGCTAGTGTTGTAGGGTGTTGCCTTCAGAATGTTATGTTGAGTGAAGTTTCATAATGAAGGCTATGATTTTGGTTATTGACTTTTAGTTTATTTTTAGTGTTTTCCTATGGATTTCTTGGGCACTCTGAAAGCAAAGCAAGCAAAGCAACATCATTTATATACTGCTTTATATCACGCTATGGGATGTCTAAGCCGTTTACAACTGTAAGCTCATTGCCCCCCAACAGTTGGGTACTCATTTTAGCGACCTCAGAAGGATGCAGGCCTGAGTCTAGCCTGAGCCCTGGCTAGTATTGAACTCGCAACCTTGTGGTCTATGAGTGAGTGGCCACAGTACAGGCATTTAACCACTGCGCCACCAGTGGAAGGAAGGAAGGAAGAACATGCAAGCACCCACAGACAGGAAAGCTATAATGTGTGTGTGTGTTTCCATTATAGAGACTGTGAAGTTAATTACTTCATATTTCAAGTCCAATCCCATGTTCAATGCAGGATTCCCAGTAGGTAGCTGTCCAGCCACTTTCAGAAGATGCCAGCCACCTCTGTAGGCAATTGATTCATTTGTTGAACTGCTGTTGAACTGCTGTTACTGTTAAAAAGTTTCTTCTAATGTTCAGTCTACATCTACTGTCATTTAACATTAAACCATTAGACCCGGTCATATCCTCTGGAGCAGCAGAGAACAGGCCTGCCCCCTCCTCTTTGTGACAGCCCTTGAAGTATTTAACGAATGCAATCATGTCACCTCTTAAATGATCTGGGGAGAAACTAGGCAAAATTACTTTTCTTACCCTCCTAGCAGTGTGAATGATCAATTCAATTAAAAAGTGTGATTACCTTAGGAGGATGGGTCCCTTGTTGTTGTTGTATGCCTTCAAGTCATTTCCAGTTGATGGCGAACCTGTCATGGAATTTCCTTGGCAAGGTTTATTCAGAGGGTTTTCCTTTTGCCTTCTTCTAGAGCTGAAAGTGTGACTTGCCCAAGGTCAGCCAGTGGGTTTCCATGGCCCTATACTATTACACTAAATTTTGTTGTTGTTAACTGCCCTTGAGTTGATCTCGACTCATGGTGGACCTATGGATGAGATATCTCCAAGACCCTCTGTCCTCCACTGCTCTGTTTACTTCCTGCAACCCCTTAATACCCGTGACCTCCTTAATAGAGTCCCTCCATCTGGCATGTGGCTTTCCTCTCTTCCTACTTCCTTCCATCTTTCCCAGCATTATTGTCTTTTCTAATGAGTCTTCTCTTCTCATGATGTGTCCAAAGTACGACAGCCTCAATGTGAAGTCGTAGGCTTTCATGGCCGGCATCCATAGTTTTTTTTGTGGGTTTTTTCGGGCTGTGTGGCCATGTTCTAGAAGAGTTTCTTTCTAACGTTTCTCCAGCATCTGTGGCTAGCATCTCTCTGAAGATGCTAGCCACAGATGCTGGCGAAACGTCAGAAAGAAACTCTTCTAGAACATGGCCACACAGCCCGAAAAAACCCACAAAAAAACTACGACAGCCTCACTTTGGTCATCTTGGCTTCCAGGGAGGCTTTCGGCTTGATCTGCTCTAGGACCCATTTGTTTGTCCTTTTGGCTGTCCATGGGATCCTCAGCACTCTTCTCCAGCATCACATCTCAAATGCATTGAATTTCTTCCTATCATCTTTCTTAACTGTCCAGCTCTCACATCCATACATGGTAATAGGGAATACAGTGGCTTGTATGATTCTAACTTTTGTGCTGAGTTGTATATCTTTGCATTTTAGAATCTTTTCTAGTTCTTTCATAGACACCCTCCTCATTCTTAGTCTTCTAATTTCTAACTGTAGTCCCCATTTCTATCAATGTTTGATCCCAAGTATGGAATAAACTAAATTGGCATGCACCATTTGGAAGATCATTCTAGCACCCTTCCTCTCCCTGTACCAGATTATGATAGGAGTTAGAAGTAATCCTAAACAATTACGGTATCCCAGAAAATATGAGTCTTGAATTTTTAGGGCACCACAAATCTCCACCATTCTGAAGTTGTTTCAGTAGAAGTTGTGTCATGTTGCTTATATGAGGAACTGCCCTTTCTCTAATTGTTTCTAGACATTTGTTTTCCAGTGCCTTTGTTTTATAGCTTTATATATTGCTCTGATAAAAAAAAAACTTACTTGCTTTGTATTTTCTTACTTTCTGTGTGGTTATTTTTCAGAAAAATAAGTCCTGAGAATATATATTTATATAGTAAAGCTGATCATCTTAATGTTGTGACCTTGAGATGGCTTTATCATAGGAACACAGTAAAGTCATAAGTCAGTATTGTCACCCAACCCTAAACTAACAATTCTGTTTTTTGCACATACTGATTACAGTAAGAAAAGTATTTGAGAAATATTTTCAGGTAATTCTTTAAACTGCATAGATATTATTTTTCATATCCTGCACATACAAAGCTAAGCTCTCTTAATGCCAAAGCAGAGAGAAGTTATGACTAATACATTTCAGAAATCTCTAGCATTTTTGTTATAATAGCTTTTTTCTTTTACAAATGTTATGGCTTTGAAGCCTGACATCTTATGATTTTTCAGGGCTAAAATGCCTGTGCCTCATATCCTATTCAAGTGTGTAAAGTCTCTCAAGTGTGTAAAGACTCACAGCATTAACCCCTCCCTCCCCCTTTCAGGTTCTATATAGATACCAGATAGAGTTTTTGCAATCTACAGCAGATGTAGGTGCATCCTTGGCATGGGCCTGATTTTAGACAAAAGTACTGGATTTGTATAATATTGATTGGGCATGAAATGGAAATTCTTTGACATTATTTGTGATTATGTTTAAAAGATTTTACTTTTTAAAAATGCTATTTAGTATCCTAAGGTATTCTCATAGCACTTGTACTTCTTGTACTTCGTTAGTCACTGTTGTTTCAAATACAAAGGGCTGGAGCAGATGGGCAGGAAAGAGCAGCTTGAGTCTGCTCTGCTTGCAAGTGGATTGAGACCAAGCTGACTGCACAGCCTGCAAGACCCAACCCATGGCACCAGGATTATCCTGGTTCCTTTTTGCTCTGGTCCAAAGGACTAGAGCATGGCTTCAGTGCAGCTTTGTGCAACGTTTGAAGGTCATGCTTCCAAAGCAACTGGAGGCTGCTTCTTTTGACCTATCTGTTCTGGGCCAGAGTTTCGGATCTGATGTTTCATAACTTATGTTCTTTGTCATTTATATAGCACCAATGACAGTGGATGGGACTTTAAAAAGTACAATTTTGCCCTACAAAATGTTGAAACCACCTTTCAACAGAGAGAAATGGGTGGGTAAATATGAATTTGTTTCAGTTAGCACCAGTGGAACAACTATTTCCACAGTTCCCAAGTGTTTTGTAAATCATATTCCACAATGGAGAAAAAAATGGTTACCCTTACTCTTGTTTAACATCCATAGGTATTTTACAGAAAATCAGTACAAGTCTTTCCATTCACATTGGTATTATGTCATGTAAAATGCTAAACCATGGTGAAGTTGGTGGATTATCTTTGGGGAATGCTGGAAGGAAGAAGAGAAGATGAACTGTGACTCCTAAATAGCAAACTGTAGTTTGTAGTAAACCAGTATTATGTCTACACTAGACCTGAGTGATCACTATGATGAAATGTCAATGTACACTGCAGTTTAAGCTGTGGTGGTTAAGCTGTGGGACCGGAGCACATTTAATATTTAATGGCCATTGCAAAGTATGTTCGCTTGGAACCAAATTTTAATGTATTGTCAATGTGGCCAATATAGCACAATCTGTCAGCTATATAAACATGCCATTTTCTGGAAGAATAATAATAATAGCTTGATTTGTGAACTATGTAACATCTTTACTAGTTGTTCATCACTTCTGAATACTGAAGCCAGCACAAATATATTAGTCCTTATTTCATATATGATATCAGAGTTTTTAACATCTGATATTAACATTGTTGATCAAAACATGTAAGATATTTTGTCCCACTCCTCTGCTAAGTAGTGAAATTAACTATTTGGAATCTGCCCTAAAAGCCTTTTTGGCTGAAGGGCAGGTATAAATGCTTTAAAGAAACAAACAAACAAAACTAAACAAAAATTCCAGATACCTAAACAATGAAACATAGGAAAATCACATCTACAGATCAATCTGTCTGTCTGTCTATACAGTATGTTACATATCTAATTCTCACATATATTTATTGGCTTTTTCAGAAGCTACAAACCTGCAGTCTAAGTTTTTTTTCAGGGAGGGAGGCAAAGAGCAGTTACAAGGGACGATGTGAGGAGAAAGGGTTAAACCCTACTTCCATCATGCTGTGTTCCCAGTCCAGACCAACCCCATCCCACAGTTCATTTTTGTTTAAATACAAGTACAAACCACAACTTTAATGTAATAAAGTATTTTTTTCTCTAAACCTTCATTATTTAATCAAAGGATAAAATTTAAAAAATATGTTGATGCTCTGAGGGAGAAAGAGAATGAAAGTGTTGCATTTCAGTAAGTGTACACATTTTCTTGCTATAAATGTTGATTCATTTTGTAAAAGAAAAGGACATTGGGCTTTATCATCTTTCTCATTCCCACAGTCATGTTCACTTTTCCGTTTTCTCACATGTAGAGGAAAAAATGGTATTCTAAAATATGTCATTCTGCAAATTTCCAGCTTAATTTAAAGCAGTATAGGGGAAAGAATTAAAATGTAAGGTTTGATGAGCTAACTGAAGCCTGCATAATGAAGTTTATATATTTTTGCATTAAACATCTATGCAGGAAAAATGAACATGTGAATATAATAATAATAAATTTTTATTTATAGCCTGCCCCTCTGCTCAGCAATCGGGGCGGGTTACAACATATTAAAAAACAACAATTATCAGGCTTTATATCTTGCAGGCACACTGCAATTACTGACATACAGTGCTTACTATATAACTGTTCTGCTTCTTCTTTAGTTCCTCAGATATTACATTTTCTTTATAGCAGAACAATATTAATAACTGGATGTGCTTTTCTTCCTATATAAAGGTCAGGCTGGCTCGCCAGGTCAGTTTGTTTGTCTTTGCACATGAACTGTGAAGTCTATTCAAAATGACAGGTATAGGAAAGTGGGGTGGGTAGGATGTTAACCTCAGCACCACCAAAAGGGACTTTTTCTTGCTGGGAACAAAGGCCAGCAGGAGCTTCTGCCTTTTTCAGCACTCCTGGGACTTAGCTAACTAAACAAAAGATTATGTGTTGCTGAAGAAAATGCTCTTTACAGTCTTAAATGATTGCAGATACTCATTTATCAATAGCTTGATATATATGTTTGTTCTTGATTGATCATCTTATACCACACATTCTTTTGATCAATTGTATTGTTTTCTAATTTAGTTAGAAAATAAAGTAAATGTATTTATTTTTTTAATTCTAAATAGTTCAGTATGCCAATTCTGGCATCTAAGTAAAGTGTTTTTAAATGAAATTAATACATGAACAATAAAAGTTAGGTACCTTGGATATTTCTCTGCTTGGTATGAAATGTTTTAGTATTATATAAAAGTTTAGTTAGTCCAAGTTTTTATTCAGTTTTATAATATATAATACATCACTTACTTAAGCATATTCACTAGGTTCAAAAGAAGGAGCTATTTGTTTCTTAATTGATTTTCTACGTTAGTTGTTCATTGAATAGATAAGTAGTGCCTGTGATATTTGATTACAGAGCAAGGCACCCATTTAACCTTCTGTTCTTTCCTGGCTGGGATTTCAAATACAATACAATGTACCTCCCTTAGGCTCAGTAGGATTAGAATGCTAGCAGTAATCCCTGATGCTATGAAACAGACCTGATAGAACTTCAACTTACTTGTTTAGGATTATGCTCATGAATTTCTGCTCATCTAGATGCATTAACCCTTTGGGAGCATGTGAGACACATGATGAGTAAAGGAGGGGGGGGGGAATACATGAACTGAAGACCACTAATGAGTTTTAAGGACATCATTCTTATTTTACTGACTCAAATGTAAAATTCATGCTGAGTTGTAAATGGATTTTGTAGTACAAATCCTTATAGCTTTGCTCCACTTATTCCTAGTGTTAAACATCTTCTATAGCACAGTAGTAGCTTTAAATAGCTGGTATTCATTTATGCATTGACTTTTTCAAAATGAATTTTTAATGAATTTTAGTGCTCACAGAAGGTGCCAGATTTTAATCTTTGTACCTCAAATATTCTGCCTGCAGATAGGATACAACCAGCATCTGCTTTTCCCTCTCAGTTACTGTATAATCATTCGAATTTGATATGAGGGCACTGTCTTCATCACAGAAAATGAAATTTAATTATCTGGTTGGCCTTTTTTCTGACAATGACAACACAGCCACTTGTTATTTTTATTTTTAGGGCCAGTTCACCCCAAAATTTGAGTGGGAGCACTAATTCCTTTCTCTTTAAAAAAATCAAGCAGCTGCTATATGATTAAGACTTGTGGTTACAACTGACCTGAATCACCACATTTGATGTGGTGACCTAAATTTAAATACAGACTGAAGCTAAGCTATACAAAGCACAACCCTATATTGACAGGGAGATGGATTAAGCTTTTACTACTATTCTACTGTACAGTGGTCATGATAAAAGATTCTTTAGTGCTTGGCAACCTCTTGTAATAGGCATGGTATGCCTTTGCTCCATCTGATTATCCTTTGAACATCCTTTGTTTCATTTGCACAGCTGGGAAAGTTACTTTTAAAAGGCATTGATCATCACAATTTAAAGAACTAACTTGTTACTATTGCTTAGTACAATTACAGGCCCAAATAATGTGTTCAGTTAGTTGTTGAATGGTTGATTGTGTTCCCTATACTTTTTAGTTCCTTGAGGCAGGTGGAGTGAGGTCAATCCATCTAAAATAGTAAGAACAGTAATGGGTAAATATTACTCATGTAGAAAAAGTAACAGTTTTATAAAACATTACATATCTTCCAAAAAGAATGCTGTTGTCACTGCGTTGTTTCTCTCAAAATGTGTTACTTGTAACTTGTAATGCATTACCTCTGTTCTGGAAATCTAACTCCCAATTTCAGATGTTTAGGGAAAGGATATGGTACTCACTGCATGTACTCAGTTATTCTTAAAAAAAACAAAAACTTGTTCCTGATTTGGCTGCTGTCATTCAGAACCCAGAGCAAATAAAGATTATTCCTTTTTGCTATGTATGTTGTTATTCATATATACAGTGGGTTGGATCAAAACTAAGTTAGGGGGGAAGCAGACGGGTGGCACGGGGCTGCCCCAGGAAGCCGCGGATCGGGGCCGAGGTATCCGCACACCTCAGCTCTGCAGCGCAGCGTCCCAGCCCCAGGAAGGAGCGCTAAAATAGCGCTCCTTCCGCAAGACACCGAAGGTGCACCGCAAAAGGTGTCCAGCGCACCTTCAGCACCTCTTCCGCTGCAGCATGTGCAGACGCTACAGCGGAAGTGCGTCATCGGAGCGCCGGCCATGTGGAGGGCTGGCTGCTCCGATGACGTTTTCGGGAAGGGGTTGGGGCACCCAGCGTGAGGCTGCCCCTCCCCTTCCTGGCCTCGAAGACGGCGCTTAGTCATACTGTAGTTCTGTAACAATCAATGAGACTTTAGTTATGTCTCTGTTAAGTCCTGTCAATTGCAGTGTGACAAAATCAGACTCACTTTCTCTGTTTGATCACATTATAGAATCATAGAGTAGGAAGTGACCACAAGAGCCATCCAGTCCAACCCTCTGCCACGCAGGAACTCAAAATCAAAGCATACCTGACAGATGGCCATCCAGCCTCTGCTTAAAGACCTCCAAAGAAGGAGACTCCACCACTCTCCGAGGAAGAGTGCTCCACTATCAAACAGCCCTTACTGTCAGGAAGTGCCTCCTAATGTTGAAGTGGAATCTCTTTTCCTACAGCTTGCATCCTTTGTTCTGGGTCCTATTCTCTGGAGCAACAGAAAACAAGCTAGCTGCCTCCTCAATATGACACCTCTTCAAATATAGGGCCAACATATCACCTCTTAACCTTCTCTTCTCCAGGCTAAACATACCCAGTTCCCTAAGTCATTCCTCATACAGCATGGCTTCCAGACCCTTCACCATTTTAGTCCCCCTCCTTTAGATATGTTCCAGTTTCTCAAAATCCTTTTTGAATTGTGGTGCCCAGAACTGGACACAGTATTCCAGGTGGGGCCTGACCAGAGCAGAATGCAGTGGCACTATTATTTCCCTTGATCTAGACCAGGGGTCGGCAACCTACGGCCCGTGGGCCGGGTCCGCCCCCTGAGGCCTTTGGACTGGCCCCTGCCGATCCCCGCTGCCGTCGCGCGCACCACGACCGCCATTTTGTTTTCCAAAATGGTGGCCACGACTCATTTGCGCATGCGCAGTACTCCTGTGCATGCACGAACAAGTTGCAGCCGCCATTTGGAAAACAAAATGGCGGCGCACGTGGTGGTGGCGCAGCGGCAGCGTGGTGGCAACGGGGGGCGGCGTTGGTGGGAGTAAGGGGGCTGCGCGCGCACCGCCATTTCCCCCCCCCTCTGCCCACGGAAGACCTGGAGGCCCACGGACCGGCCCCAGGTAAGAAAAACTTGCCGACCCCTGATCTAGACACTATACTTCTATTGATGCAGCCTAAATTTGCATTGGCCTTTTTAACTGCCACATCACACTGTTGACTCATGTTCAACTTGTGGTCTACTAGTCTGTTCTGTATGAATGTTCAGTTCCCAAAGATGTATTGAAACAGAAAAGTCTTCTGTTCATCAGCAGGACAAAAGAAGTACCAGATAGAGCCAGTCAGCCTCTTTAGCCAGGTATTTACAGAACCAGAGAGTAGCTATCGAGAATGCCTTCTATACTTTTCCTACCAGAAGTACTCGGTGGTGGTGGTGGTGAAGAGAGATAAGGACCTTTCCTGATAATCTGAAAACCTTGCCAGGTTCATATGGGACAATATGGTTCTTCATATTACCTCGACACAAGCCCTGTAGGGCTTAAAAGTTCCTAACCAATACTTTAAATTGGGTTCCAAAAATACTAAATAGCCAGTGGATCTGTTAAAACAAAGGACTTGTGTGCTCCCTGTAGTAGTGTGTGTTGTTACAACTCAACTCCATGTGTTTCTGACTGAGATGCAGCCTTATTTAATAGTTTTATCTGTAAGATACTAAGAATATTCTATGAAATAGATGTGATTTCATAAGGCTTATATACTGAAATTGGTATGAGTGTTTTATTTGTAGTTACAGTGAGGTTAATTATTGAGAAGATTGTTTTAACTATCTATTGGGGTATTTATTTTTGGACTCTGTTTTTATTATAAGTAAACTGCTTGTATCACTAAGTCATTAATCTGAAAAGCAAACTCCTTGTAATCCATATATGAATGTGAGGCTAGAGGAATTCAGTCTTGGTTAATTCTTATATGAAATGTATTTATTATTTATTATTATTCTATAATTATATCCTGTCTTCCTCCGGTACAGGGATTCAAGGCAGCTAACAAATGAGACTACACTCTACACTCTTAAAATGGGGCTAGGTTGTTTTAAGTGCTCTGGCTGCCTCCTGTTGCATTCTGGAACTTGTAGTTTAGGAAGAGGCATTTAGAATATTCAGCCAGAGAGCCTTTAAGACTCACAGAACTACAAAGACCAAAATGTAACAGTCAGAGCTGTTAAAGCGAACTAGCCCCGTTTTAAGAGTGTGGTGGGATAAGCTCGAAATTTAAAATAGTCTAAGGGCTTCTGCAGATGGGCGGCTCTGGGCCTCCCTGGGAAGCAGTAGATTGGGGCCGTGGCAATCCCATGCCATGGCCCCGATCCTCCCTTTTGCCGCCCTGAAAAGAGTAGCAAAATGCCACTCCTTTTAGGGGTGGCAAAAGGCTGCCCTAAGATCTTGTGTGTGGCTCTTCCTCGCCCTTTTCAGTGCAGTATTTCAGAACCCTGTGCCAGGAGGGCCATGTGCCATGCGTAACAGTGTGCGGCATCAGGATGGTGTTGGCGTGGGTTTGGGGTGGCTGGCGTGTGGCTGCTCTGCCCCAACTCTACCTCCAGACCAGCCCTTTGGGCCAGTCTGCAGAAGCCCTAAAACAGTATGAAACATTAAAGATACAAAGTTTAAAAACAATCAAACAATTCCCACACCTGTTAGCCTAATACAGGGGTAGGCAACCTTTCCCCTTTAAGGGCCGAGGGACTTCAGCTCCCAGAATCCCAGGAGCTATTGGCCAACATGGGACTATTGGCCAACATGGCTGAGGCTTCTGGGAGCTGAAGTCCCTCGGCCCTTAAAGGGGAAAGGTTGCCTACCCCTGGCCTAATATGTTGATCTGTACAAGTTCAGCAGTTTTCACACTTTTCTGAATATTACATTGCAGTTCCCGGCAGTTTAAATGTATTAAACTGTATATTGTGTGGAAAAATATTCATTTAAATTGTATGAAAAGTATTATTTAAAACCTTGGTTTCAAAGTATTAAAACATAATTTGCAAATTAATGTGCAAATGTAACAGGATTACCTATTTTTTTAAAAAAGCAAAAGTGTCACAGACTAAAAACAGATATGTCATTCCTTAGATGGAAAAGGACCATCTTTTCAAAGCTGTCTTGAGAATGCCAACTGACAATTGAACAGTGTGATATAAATTCATAGATAAACGGAGAGCAGTTATGTAGAACAGGACATAATTCTCGGAACAAATAAAATACTGAAATATAACTGTTGACAAAATGTATGCATCAAGTAACTCTAAAGTAAATTTGATTGGTTTAGTTATATAACCAAATACCCTATCCTTGAGTGAGAGGATTTTGGAGAGGATTAAAAATAGCACACCAGTTTTTGACAACTGATTCTTTGCTCTACATCCTGCTTTTTACCTAATCAACTTGTTTTCCTCTTTATTTGTGCTTTTTGTTTAAATATGACTAGATAAATTTTAAAATTAATTTTCTTATCTTTAGATCTATGTTAAATATTTTTAATATAAAAAGATACTTGCAAAATTCTACAAACACAATGCTCCTCTCACAAGATGTGAAGATTTCCAGTGTAAGATAGCATTGCTAACATTTGAAAGATGTATTACCGATTTCTGGGTAAGTCAGGTCACAACCCATGGAAACTGCTTAGTTCATTAAAGGTATATCATTATTGCATGTGCTTACAAGTCCCCTGCCACAAAGCAATACCATCTACACATGATACTAGGCCACTACAGATCAATTTAACACAATCAAGACCACGAGGCATTTCTACAGGAACAAGGACAGCTACTAAGTGTACCCCAAGGATGTTTCAGCTTGAGCAAATTCACAGCTTTGTCTGCCTCTCTATTTTTTGGTGCCCTCTAAACTGATACTGCTTTTCTTACTCTGTTCTCTCATAACACTGGTATCACATGCCCACTGTGCCCCCCCTCCACCCAAGCAGATTGCCTGTCTGGGAAAACATCTCCTAACTATTAACTTTAATTTAGGAAATTTCAACCAATCATCTTGGTCTCTACTTCAGCAAAACAAAGGATGGGCTACCAGCAACTTAACTCTATAGTTCCTGTGATCTGGAAAACACTTACCGTAGATTCTTTATCTTTGGTATGATTAGGGTTCATTGTTGTTGTGAATGAAAACTAAGTCAACTGTTAATGTTAATAAAAATGAAAAACAAGAGAATTAAAATATCAAAGAAGAATTCGTCCATATTTGATTTTTGGTCACTAATCTATGCACTATTTGTAACATTTTAATATAAACATACTTGAAATGATAATGCTATACTCACTGTAGCAGCAGCACTTCTTTCTCCTCTGCCTCTCAAACCAGCCAGGCAACCAAACCTGTTCAGGAGATTTTAGTGTTTGGGGGAGCTGCAAGAAGGAGGCTTGTGTCCTCCTGATTCTACTTGCAAGTGGAACACCACTGGATCCTGCCCCATTTTATTTTCTTAGCTATGAACATAGTGCTTTATTATGTAAAGTCATCCACTTTCTATATTTTTCTATAATTTCTGTTTTGTATATCTCACCTTGCAAGTTGATTATGCTGTTAATTAATCTACATGATATTTTAGGGCTTAACAAATTCAGTTTAGAGAGATTGTAGCCTCTGAAATGGAATCCCAATTTTAGCATAAAGAAACATTAAGTTTTCCTCATAGCAGGGAAAAGTTTGAATAAGGAATGGCAATTGTTTCTGATATTTAGAGACAAAATCTTTCTCTCTTTCCCTTCCAACCATAAAGCAAGCATCCAATTTTAAAGAATAGGTTCACATTTTGCCTCTTTTGACACAGTCCCAAGCTGTAACATGAACAAATCCTCCACTGTACTTCTGTGATGTGTATAACTACTTGAGGTGAATTAGCATCACAATGTTTCATTTCCAGCCTATCCAGTTAATATCCTACAGTTGTCACAAGATAAGATGTTGCTTTTTATGTCATTTGCAATGCTAGGCTTTGCTTACTCATGGTACTCGGTCAGCTATTGGTGGATAAGATCTATGACTTTTTTTCCATAATGGGTTTTGATATAACTGTGTATAGTTTCCTTTTATTGGTACCGTAGGTCTGCTGTTTCATTTAGTTTTCCGGGAAGCCCAAAGTACAGGCATACCTCTTGTAAACAAATAGCCTTTGCAGACTGCCAGAAATAGTGCAAATTGAGTCCACTTTAAGGGTTAGGGTTAGTGCTAGGGAGTCATGGGAATTGTTTTTTTTTCTGAGACATTGAGCCTTCTCTGTCAGAGAGCTCTGGGGCCACAATAAAATACAGTTCCCATGATTCCCTAACCCTAACCCTTAAAGTGAACTCAATTTGCACTATTTCTGACAGTCTGCAAAGGCCCACAGTATCTGAGTAAAAAGCTGCTTTTTACAAAGTTTTAAAATGCTCATCCTGGCCCTCCCCTTTTCCTCCTTATCCTTTGACTAGCTGGAATTTTTTTTTTGGCAGCTTTAGCATTGAAAGGATGGAGAAGAAGGGCTGGAGAAGCAGAGAATTTTGGTATTGGTTTGCATCAGTGTACATGCATTACAATGCAATAAAGCTTGAGTTAGGAGAAAAATGTAATTCTAATTTAGCAATTCTACTGTAAATGTGTGTCTAATCACAGGCAAGGTAAATAGTAGCTGCCCAGAAATTCCTTAGTAAGCATGCATGAAGAAAAAAACAGAGAAAAAAAGGGGGAAACAGGCTGTTGCCTCATCAGCTACTTAAATCACATTTTAAAAATCTATTGGTCACCAAAATGGGAGCCATAAGAAAGGTGGTGAAACAAAGAAAGAAAAATCATTGTGGATTCACTTTGGAAGTAACTTTTGAGGAGTCTGTAGAAAGTTCACAATGTTTTTGTTTAGTTATGCAAGACTTACAATACCTAGTTGGTTCATTTTACATGCACTTATTGTTACTTTTGGAGAAAACATTTGCTGATACACGTTGAATTGCTTTTTTTTTATGGTATAGGTATCTATTCCTATTCTTTTCATGTTATTTCCGCCTCTGATACCACATTTTCTGTTAAAGTAGTAATGCCTAGGAACACATCTATTTTGTTAATTAAGGTATACCTGTACTTTCTAGCAATCTTTGGAACATTCTTTAATTATGTAGGCCAGGGGTGGGGATCATTTAGCACTACAGATGCTGGGAACTTGCAGGTCCAGCAGCCCTAGCCAGGGTGGCCAATTGTAAAGAATGCAGAGAGATGCAGCCTGATTACATCTTGAGGGCTGAATGATTCCTGTCTCTGATTCAGGCCAACCTGGTCTGATATGGTGCAGATGCAAGACTTATTTGAAAGTGCTTGTTCTCTGTAAGCAGTTTCTTGCACTGCTGCTGTTTCAGCTATAGGAGGCTGGGTGCTTGCATCTTGAAGAAACTCAAAATTACACTACAGTACAAGAGGCGATACCTTCATTTTGAATCCTACTAGTAGTTCCAAGTAGAATAGACCCATGAAATTATGGAATCAACACTTATGTAAATGTTTCTGATTAATGGGTCTACTCTAGTAGAGACTATCAGTGCTATTCAAGATGATTACTTTTTATGGTAAATAATCTGTAATTTTACAGATGTTGGCCATGCTGCACAGATCTAGTTGCAGTTTTCATCTTTGGGCCTTTACAGACTGTCAGAAATAATGCAGCTTGAGGCCACTTTAACTGTTTTGGCTCAGTGCTAAAGAATCATGGGAACTTTAGTTTATTGTGGCACCAGAGCTCTCAGACAGAGAAGGCTTAATGTCCCAGAAAAAAATACAATTCCCATGATTCCCTAGCTAGTGGCTTCAAGCTGCATTATTTCTGGCAGTCTGTAAAGGCCCTTCGTTTACTCAAAGTGACTTCTTTAGAAAAAAAAGGTTTGTGTTTTTCTTTTTTTAAAAGATGGGAGATGAGATGCTACCACTGCTGTCTGGCATTTGGGATGAGAGTGAGTGGAGAGACAGTGAGCAGCAGAGGAACAAGGCAGAAAAAGAATACATTGGCATTCCCCCCCCCCCCCCAATTTTAAAACTTTTTACAGAGGTTGTCATGCTGCCCAGTTTTTAAAGAAATTAAATAAATAAATAGAAATAGAATCAATTTGGTTGTTCCCCTTTATGCTCTGGTTTATCATGACAGCCTTTGTTTCTTCTCCATTGCCTTTGGAAGTCTGGGGAGAAAAAACCAGTGATTGACCATAGTAGGAGAGTAGTTGGAAGTGAGAAGAGCATTTTAGGCAGAAGAGTGCTCTGGATGCTGTTGCTCTCCAGAGATAGCTCCCCAGAGATCATCTTGCTCAGTGCTCTGGGCATTTCAACACTGGTAGTGCCACTTGGCTGTTTTGATTGATGAAAACTATTTCTATACTGTGGTAGAGAGATCCACAGCAGAATTGTAAGATTAAGCATGCTATTATAATGTATAAGTAAATATCTATGCTTTGTGACTGTTTTTCACATCCAGCCCCCTCCCCCGAAATATATTTGGTTACTGGACTGAGCCTCCTCCTCCTCCTTTTTTCTTAAAGGTGTTGGCATTGTAATAATGTTTGGTCCAAAACTTTAATCAGATGGACTATGAAGAATTTGAAGGAAGGTAGATCATGGAAACATTTGTAAAATGGATTTCTATATCCAAACATTCACAATTTGTTTATAGGATTTTTCTGCTCCAGTCATAGTTCTGGAACAGAATTGGAAATAACATCCATTCTGAACCACAGCTGTTTGCATCAGCTGTAATTGTGGTTTTGATGTCATAAAACTAACATTGGAATACTGGAGCTACAGCAATGGCATATTGAACTTTTTCTGTGTTGATATTAGATGTATTAAAATCTGCGCATTCTTTTATACAACAAGATTAGGTCTAAAATATGTTAGAATTTTTCATCACTGGTACAGAAAAAAATCAAGCAAATGAAGAGAAGCACTGTAAGACCTAGCCCTGAGGAACAGACATTGCTAGCTCTGGATACTTTTTTGGATTCAACACTTTCCAGATTTATTTATACCCTATTGATTTTCAGTGCAGCCACTGAATTCATTTGAAATGTAACTAGAACTAAATTTGAATGCAGACTATTTTTTATACAGTACTCTCTGTATAGTATCAAGAAGAGTAATTCATTATAGCTTCTTCTTTTCACTTATTGTGGTTGGTAAACCAGTGTAAAATTTGAATGCCACCTTTACTGAAAAACACTCTGGCCTATAGTCTAATGCACACTTGCCTAGTAGTATGCAGAATGTATCATTAGATGCAATGGGAATTAGTTCATTCATAGTTCAATGTTGACAGGAACAGCATTTACCTAGAGATGTTTTGAAAGAAATATTTTAAAGTGGAGGAAAGATAAGTTTTTGTATTGCAAAGAATTAATCAATGTAACTTGGAGGGTAGCTTCTCTTTCTGTAAACACTTCTAGTCTCAGAAAAAGTTTCCTAGAATCCATTTTGTGGAACTGTTGTGAGGACTCTTCGATATGTGGATATGGATTTCTAATTTACTTACATTGTTGATGTTATTCTAGTTTAGTTTTTAAGTACAATTTTGCTGTTTGTTTTTATGAAAAATAAGATTTTTTAAAAGTACAGTTTGTTTTGATATGGTAGCTGGCCTTATTCAATAAATTCTGTTTTATTCTTTAGTAGCTTTGAAAAGGTAACCACCTGCACTATACCCTAAAATAAAGTTTGTGTGGAATTTAATAGTATGTTTAGTGGTGATGCTTCTGTAGGGAAGCCTTGCTTTTTGACCTAGATAGTTCACTGTTCCTCAGAAGGTTTTGTTCTATTAGCCTGTGCTTTTAGCTCTCTGAGGCATTTACTCTCTGTAGGCTTGGCTTTGTCCCATATTGTGTGATTACTTTTCATGAGAACTCTATTTCACTTTGGTGAAAAATGCATTTATTCTTTTAGCTTAAAATCAGATTTATGGCTCTGATTAAAAAAGATAGTGAGTGTTCTGTCATGGTTTTATATTAATATACCACATATTAGAATGTGGTCCAGGACATTGACACTGAAGGAGATCACTTGGCCCACATTTTAAAGCAAACTAACCTAATTTACACTTCTTTGATTAGTATATAGATTGGAATGTAGTCACCCTTTGGTTTTGCCCTTTCCAGAATTTTGCAATGCAGTTCTCAGCTTCAAAATGTGTAGAAATATACATATTTTTACAAATAAAATAAAATAAAATAAAATAAATTATACAATCTGAATTTTAGGGGGAATACACAGAAAATACAGATTTTAGGGGGAAAGGCATTTAGGATGAATGCAGATTCAATATTGCTTAAAAATCATCAGATTGATTTTTAAATGAGAAGGGATGGACTTAGGATCTGAACAATGCAAAACTAATATGAACCTGAAGCAGACTGATCAGAGACTATGGGCCTTTGCAGACTGCCAGAAATAGTGCAAATTGAGTCCACTTTAAGGGTTAGGATTAGGGAATCATGGGAACTGTATTTTATTGTGGCACCAGAGCTCTCTGACAGAGAAGGCTCAATGTCTCAGAAAAACAACAACAATTCCCATAACTCCCTAGCACTAACCCTAACCCTTAAAGTGGACTCAATTTGCACTATTTCTGGCAGTCTGCAAAGGCCCCATGTTATGTTCCTGTGGAGTTTTGTCATTTTGCCTTTAAAAATCTCAATAGGTATTGTGATTCCCAGTGGCCAGTATCTCCCAATGGTGTGATAAATGTAGTGAGTTTAGAGCTATGGTTTGTTAAAGGTATCTTGAAAAAGAATAAAAACAACAATGCCCCACCCAACTTCAAAATCAATGGTGTAAGATATATAGAAAGGATTAGCTACACCCTGGAGCAGAAAAGCCCTTAAAAATTACTAAAAGGGTAAAAGTACCCCACTAAATCACGTGCCAAATTTATAAAAGAATAACAATGCCCGTAAAAAACACACTTGTAGTTCAAAAAAAGGCAAATTACTAAAAGGGTAACATTTCCCCCACTAAAGGATCTGCAAATGTAGTTAAAAAAAAAAGGCAAATTACTAAAAGGGTAACATTTCCCCCACTAAAGGGTAGTTCAAAAAAAGGCAAATTACTAAAAGGGTAACATTAGTTCAAAAAAAGGCAAATTACTAAAAGGGTAACATTAGTTCAAAAAAAGGCAAATTACTAAAAGGGTAACATCAGTAGGTATTGTGATTCCCAGTGGCCAGTATCTCCCAAGGGTGTGATAAATGTAGTGAGTTTAGAGCTATGGTTTGTTAAAGGTATCTGCCAGAAACCACTTGAGGTATCAGATTTAGGAGATTATCGCACTACAGTTAAGCCGAATTAAAAAGAGTCTTACCTCGTCTGAATTGAAATAAAATTTGGGCTGCATCTGGATGCTGTTGCAGGGATTTTGCCCCCAAAACCACCATCTGGATGCAGCCTGAATTCAGCCAAGCTGACTTAACTTGCTCCAGTGGCCATTTTTCAAAGTCGGAATTCTTCTCTTTTTAATGTGAAGTTGTAGGCTTTCATGGCTGGCATCCATAGTTTTTTGTGGGTTTTTCGGGCTGTGTGGCCATGTTCTAGAGGAGTTTCTTTCTGACGTTTCGCCAGCATCTGTGGCTAGCATCTTCAGAGAAAATGAAGAAGATGCTAGCCACAGATGCTGGCGAAACGTCAGAAAGAAACTCCACTAGAACATGGCCACACAGCCTGAAAAACCCACAAAAAACTTCTCTTTTTAGTTCGTCTTACCTGTAGTGCGATAATCTCCTTAGAAAATACATTTGCTTCTGTCACTTTTGGGAAAAGACCCTCTTGTGTGGGAATACACACATACAGACTGAAGCTTCATTAAGTTTTTAAAAGTATACCCCAACATGTTTTCTTCCTATTCTGTATCTATAACATCTCTGGTACATCCCAAAGGGCACCCTTTTGATTTCTTTAATTCCACCATGTTCATTCATCCTTTCAAATTACCATTCTTCTTTGTGGAGCATGGGAATGGGAACATCCATTGTATTTTGTGCTGCATGGTCTGGTATTAAGACATAAAACAGTGTCTCCAAGATCACTTTTTAATAAACTAGCATCTCTAAATACTTCTTCAATTTCTCTTTTGTTTTAATTAACTTGATTCTAATAGAATTTATAAACACAGCTAGTTTCCTCATGACAGAAAAGGGTGAACTAACTTCGTTGTAGACCTTTTTTTTTTAAAAAAAATAATCTTTATTGATTTTTTTACATTTAAGATATACAATGGTGATAAACTAAAACAAATGACAATAACCCACGACAAACAGTACACACAAAATGAATATGCAATACAATATACAGTAAAAAAAAACCACAGATAAATAGACAGCTATAGTTGTAGAGTTTTTATGTCTGGTGAAAGCAAGCAGATTTCTTTATATTCAGGCCATAGTGCTGGTGTATTAAAGTTTTTGGTGCAGGGACAATAGGCCAACCAAAGACATTTTCCTATTTGAGTCAAAGAAAAATATGCTACCAAGATGCACCACTTGAGAAAGCTGCCATTTTCCTCTGCCTAATAGAAAGCCTTCCAGCAGACAAATATGCAATTTTCCTGCCTTATAAGGTGTCTTTGGATTTAAAATGTGACTTCTGGAAGGTTTAGAAACATATTAATAAAAAAATTAACAACTTCATTGGCTTTCTCAAACAACAACAGAACACAAAAAGGAAACTCCTGACTCCACCCAGATATAATTAAATTTATATAATGAGTTTATCCACATAGGTCTGATCTGGAATGTTATCAGTATGTTGATCATATCTAGCTCCTCTCATTTTAATTCTCCAGTATTTGAACAGTGACATTTCTGTGGTAGTGTTTCAAAATAGTTTTGGGGAGCCTGAGGATGAATGAAATGAATCTGGATATGATAGAAATCCTGTAGTTTGGTGGGAGGATGATGTTGGAAAGAGTGTTTAACCTATTTGAGGTGGATTTGTTCCCTGTTTGAAGCAACAGATTTGCAGCTTGGGATATTCCTGAATCTATTCTTTTTACCAACTGTGTCTGCCTCTTTAGCGGTTCTCCCTCTTTGATTGTTTTTAAGTGAGCTTTTATATGCATTTTATTCCAGGAAGCTTTTAAAGAAGTTTCTTGTTTTAATTTATTTTTTTATTCTATGTTTTTGTGTAGGGAGCCCTGATGACGCAGTGGTTAAATGCCTGCACTGCAGTCACAAAGTTGAGTTTGATCCCAGGCAGGGCTTCATGGTTGACTCAGCCTTCCATTATTTCTTGGTTGGTAAAATGAGTACCCAGCTTGTTGGGGGCAATTGGCTTACAGATTGTAAACCACTTAGAGATTGCTGAGTTCACTGATAAGCGGTATAAATATATACATGCTATTTCTATTTCTATTGCTATTTTTAGATTAAAATTTTTAATACACTGTTATTATTTGTAAGATCCCTTCAATATGATTTACAATAGAAAGATTGATTGAATCTTGAAATAAATAACAACAAAAGCTTTCTCTGTATTTTGTGAAGGATAATTTCATTTACCCATGAGGTGATTGGTGTATATTAGCTTTCACCAGGAGCAGGACCTTTTTAGTAACAGCCCTGATGTTTTCAACCCCTTTTGAGAGAGGCCCACATTGATTTTTAATGGAAATGACTTGAAGGCATAAAAAAAAAAACAAATTGTCAATTGTTTTGGTTTTAGATAATATGCTGAGTTTGTTTAACCTTATTTTTAGAATGCCTTTAACATTCTAATTTATTATTTTGTGGTTGCTTGTATTGAATATGTTTCAAAGTTTAAGAAAGGGATGTGAACTATTGAATGAAAAGAACTACAACAATATCTGAAAAGAAATAAGGGAGGTACAGTAGAACAGAGAAGTAGTTTATGTAACAGCCAAGAAAATTGCTTACCCAGATTTCTCAGTGTATGTTACTGTTGAAGATTTCTCAGTGCAACTCAGTGCAGAAGATTTCTCAGTGAAGCTGATGATCAGATCTCTTCTAGAAAAAGCAAATTATTTATTGTAAGATATGCAACTAGCATCATATATGAGATGGATGTCTAAAAATGTCTGAAGAAAGCATTTTTTCTGTAGGGAATTATTGTCTGCAGAATGCATTTCTGGATATGGTACTGCACTAAGACTAAGGATTTTACATGTAAACAGGAAAATCTGATGGAGTCTGTTCGGTGTGGCACATATCCTTTTTAACAATGGAATTATGTATATGGATAATAGTTGAGAATTTGTGCCAATATCTCTGTTATTTCTTCTTTGTGGTCTCTGTAACTCGCACAAATGGGTTATCCTATTCCTGCACGGTGCATTTTTTTTGAGCATTAGAAAAAGCAAATTACTCGTATTTTCTGACGTATAAGACGACCCACAACTTTCCAGGCAAAATATAGAATTTGGGATATACTCGCCCTATAAGACGACCCCTCTTCCAATGGGGGAAAATGAGAAAATGTTGGGGGGAAGGACTGCCAATATCCTTGGTGACGCATTCTGGGGTATGTACAATTTGCGGCTAAGTAAGTGACCCTGGGCATGTCAGACACTTTCAGCCTCAGAGGATGGTAATGACAACCCCCATTTGAAGAAACATGCCAAGAAAACCCCATGACAAGATTGCCTTAGGGTTGCCATAAGTCGGAAAGGACTTGGAGACACACAAGAACAACAAAAAGTCTGCAGTTGTTTCATAGGTAGTACATGGGAATAGGAGCCAGCATGGTGTAGTGGTTTGAGTGTTGGACTACCACTCTGGAGACCTGGGTTTAATTCTCCACTCTGCCATGAAACCTGCTGCATGAACTTGGACAAGTCACACACTCTCAGCTTCAGGGGAAGGCAATGGCAAACCTCCTCTGAACCAGTCTTGCCAAGAAAACCCCAGGATAGGGCTTCACCTCTTATCCGCTGCTGCTTCCTCCTCCTGCCTCACGCCACACTACGCCACCCCTTCTTCCCCCCCTCCTCCTCCTCTGACCTGGACTTCCTCTCTTCCTCCTCCTCCCACCTCCTGCTGCGCCACACCTTCTTCCTCCTACTCTACCACCCGGCGTATAAAACGACCCCCGACTTTGGAGAAGATTTTCCTGGGTTAAAAAGTAGTCTTATACTCCAGAAAATACTGTATTTATTGTAAGATATGCAACTAACATCTAGAGCATTATATCAGCATTTTGGTGGTAGCCCCACCTACCTCCAGCACTCCTTGATGAGGGGCCTTCCTGTCAAAACTGCCACTTCCTTTTCATCCGCCATTGCAGCAACATCAATAGGAACCACACTTTTTGGATTGACCTTTGGTTTCATAAGTCTTCATCAGCCTTCTTTGGCCCATTCGGTCCCTGTAATATGCCTGGTTGTTCGATGGTTGTTGTGGTGCTGATGTTTGAGGCTGCACCTGCCCTTTGGTCTATTTCATCTGCTGGTATCCCTCAAAAAATGTTGCTCCTGTACTGCTAAGATCCTGGAAAGGGATGGACACTTGAAGCATCTTCTCTGCCTTGGTAAAGCTTGTTAGCTTGCTTCTTGTGCACTCATATATGAACCGGCTGTCAGGCCTCAATTGCTACCTTCTCAGCCTTCAGGATTGGTCCCCTCATGTGTACCACTATTAGAACAAGGCTTGACAGAAGTATCATTGGGACTTTCTTGGACTCATCACCGGGGACGTTATTTGGCGGATACATTGGCTTGCCCTGTCTAGAGACCAACTGATCCAATCTGTACCAAAGCACTCCTCAACTTCGACAGTTACTTCATCTGTTCAGGTGGAGGTTCCCATTGCAACTCAAATCCTTCAGCCTTCACTCTCAGGGGGGTTGCAGACTGCCAGAAATAGTGCAAATTGAGTCCACTTTTAGGGTTAGGGTTAGTGCTAGGGAATCATGGGCATTGGGTTTTTTTCTGGGACATTGAGCCTTCTCTGTCAGAGAGCTCTGGTGCCACAATAAACTACAGTCCCCATGATTCCCTAACCCTAACCCTAATCTTTAAAGTGGACTCAATTTGCACTATTTCTGGCAGTCTGCAACCCCCCTCAGTTACCTTGTTGGCTGATTCTAGGTCCGATTCTGAATCAGTCACCATTCCAATACAGAAGTATTCTCCAAATCTATTGGGTGCAAGAGACCCTTCCTCTCCCGTGGATGATGTGAGAGTATTCATGGAACAGATAATGAGAATGAGGAAGTCATTGGACTTGGCTGTAGTGCAGCAACAAGAACAAATTGATGATCCAGTTTTCCAGTGCATCCAGACTCAAGGTCCAAACACACTGCAGAAAAATCCAATTTGAAATCGCTAGACATGTGAGGCTTTAGTCTTCTGTGTTGACAGGACTTAAGTCTTTCTGACTTCACAAAGACTTTTTCTGTGCTACTCTTCAGGGACTGCCTGCTTTTGTTACTGCACTTCTCAAAGTACATAATGTTGTCGATTTGTCTCACTTATGAACTGGCTTGGAAGGATCCTCTGACTCATATTTGAACCCATTCCATATGTGCTGTTGAGCCTTCTGCTTTCTTGGCTGGTGTATTGCTTGAGGACATTTGTTAGGTGGCTGTTTGGTCACAGCCAATGACTTTTATAATTTCAGAGTGGACCTGAGGTCTTGAACTGATAGTGCCTTCAGGAGATCTGTACCTTATTCTTTCATATCTTGACTATAGTATTGGCATTTCAGGACAAGTATGTCTTCTGAAACATGGTTTTATATTGAGGTGTCAGATTAATTCTGTCTTCTGAAACTTGTTCTGGACTAATATTACCTTGTTTGAGTAGGGGATGTTATGTTCATGTTTGATGTATTGCACTGATTTGATGTTTAGTAAACTTCTGATTTGTTTCCAGTTACACTCCCCACTCCGACTTGTGTAGCTTGCTAATCTCCCATTTGTGTAAGTCACAGAGACAACGAAGAAAAAGGACAGGTTGCATAACTATAACTGTAGTTATTCGAGTGGTCATCTGTGAACTCATACAATCCCACATGTTCTCCTCTCATCATATCCTGCCTGTCCTTTTGATTGCTGTGTTAGTGTCTATGAAACTGGCAGTTTTGGCAGGAAGGTCTCTATATAGACGTTCTGGAGTGAGTGCGGATACCACCAAAATGCTTATGTAATGCTCTAGAAGGTTCTGAAAGCTACACTGTACAGGCACAGGATAACTCCTTTGTGTGAATTCACAGATGGCCACCTGAAGAACTACAATTACAGGTATACAACCTGTCCTTTTTATTTTGGATCCAGATAAAAATAAATTAATGACCTTATTCTTTATGTAGAACCTTAACCAGAAGGTATAAAAGTACTTCATTATTAGTTTCAAATATGTTAGAGGTACTAAATAATATGTTCAGACTACTGATTTTTACTACATACTTATGCATAAAAGTGCATGTGCATTCTGAGAAAGCTCAAGTGTGCAGCAGGCTTTCAAGTAGGGATCCAGCAGCTATTTCTGTGACTCTGATTACTGAAAAAAGAGTATAGCCACAACCACTGAAATTAATTGCTAATCTATTGCTTATACAGTTCATATTAAAATTTATTACATGCTGTACATGGAACTTTTCTATGTGTTCATATATTCTTAATCCATGATTGTGTGAGCCAAACCTGACTTTTGCTCTGAGTGTTAATCAGTATTCCAGGATGATGATGGTACTTTGATTGTTTGTTCCTGCATGGCAGAGGATTTGACTGGATGGCCCTTGTGGTCTCTTCCAGTTCTATGATTCTATGCCTATGATGTCCTGCAGTGAGCACTGAACATTGTGCATTGAACACTTCTCTGGTAGAGCTATTGGGGATGGAGGAATTAAAAACTTCTGTTTCTCCCTTAGATTAACTACAATTTAATATTACAGTATGTCCAAGTCCCAAACTGTGTTTACATTTAACTATGGTTAGTGTATACAGATCACCTATATAAAATGTGGTTTGAAATTGGTGGGGTTCCATTGAGATGAACCATAGTTTGTTGGATTCGAATAACATGACAAACTGTTGCCATGTAAAATGTAAGCAAAAGTTTCCAAATTTTGTCTCCACAATCATATGGGAAGAGAAAAATGAAATGCACCATTTTGAGGTTCACTGCAATTTATTTTTCTTATACTAAACTGTGGCATATATTGGCTTCATAAGTATAAGCTTTTAAGAAGCACAGTGCAGTACTATGCATTGTTGATTTATAATCGGCAGTGAAAATGTCATCTTTAATACTACACAAAAAGTACCTTTGAGTAGGCAAAATAATGGCAAACCTACATTCTACAAAAGCATCCAAGTTAATACTAACACGTTTAGAAGCTTGTTCCTCTGTATATTTACTCAGAAGTCTAGATGAGTTAAATTATATTTTGTAAATAGTGGTACAATGTAAAAAGTGTAGTTTTGTAAAAATATATATATATATATATATATATATGGTACTTTGTAAACTTCATTACTGAAAAAGAAAAATGAATTGTTTGAAGTACCTGAAACAAAGCTCAGCTTGAATACTTGTGCAGCCTAATGGATAAGGAGTTAAAATGGGAATCAGGAAACCTCTGTCCTGAGTTTTACCTTAAGAGTTACTGTTAAGTATTACAATAAGATTACTTAAGCCACTCTGTCTCAGAATCCACTTCACCTAGTGTTCAGTATAACACTAAACTATCTTAAAAGGGCTATTAAGTACTCTATAAATGCCAAGTATTATAATGACTGTCTTTTGTTATTTTCCAGAAGCAAAGTATAGGCCAGGGTGTTTTATTTTCAAAATATTAAGTATATATAAAGAAATATACCTTTGTGTGTTTTTGTCTTATATCACACCAACCTATTAGAAGCATGCTTTGTTGTATACCATCTAGAAAATTTGTGTTATGGGATGGCATTGAATGTTGTGAATATAAATTTTAAATAATAAACAACAACTATAGATCATTCAGTGGAGTCCAATGGTGACAGAATTGCTTCTATGAGTGTAACATGAGACAGTGTGATCCTCATGCTCAAGAAAGCCATCTCAGAATGTTTTTTGGGGCTACACAAAGTGTGTGGGGAGCGAGGCAGGAGAGAGGTCCTGTCATGCTAGTGGATTCTGGATTAAGGTAATTATTATAACACCATACTTTCCAGTGGTCCCGATTTGGCAGGCAGGAATAGTCCTGAATAATTCTCTCCAGTCCACCTGCTTTTAAAATGTTTCTCTCCACTTTCCACTTTCTCTCTTTGTCCTCAAGTACAGTTGCTGCAAATTCAGGTGGTGTCTGCATGGGCCAGAATACTCCAGAAGCAGCCCAGAGTATTCTGGCCCCAGAGCTGCCCCAATGTTCCCCTGTTACCAGTACCACACTGGCTCTCTCTATTAATCTAGCTGTGTAAAATTTACATAACAGCCTTTTTTGTTTTTCAAGTGCTTGTTCTTAACATTTGTAGCAGTGATTTAACATTGGAGAGCATTGCAGAGTAGCTTGGACATACACATGTGGTAATGGCCATCAATACCTCTGTATTAATATGTGACTATATTTTTAGTGGCAATAATACATTGAAAAGTGGATGCACTAGTGCATGTTTAAAATGTAGACAAGATACTATGGCATATTGACTTCTTGTTTCTCCAGATGTATATATTATATAAAATAATAACCAATACCTATACATTTGATTTATTTTCTGTCACTTTACCTTTGGGGAGGGGGAAATACTCTCAACTTTTAAAAGTATAAACATCAGTCATGAAAGAACATCTGAAAAGTCTGTCATCTAAGTTGGAAAATGTGATAATAAAGTACTATCACAATACCAACTTTTCACAATACCATCCTTTCACATAGGCATTAGAACTAAATTGTGTGTTACGCATTATATTAGAGTGGAAAAAGTTCAAAGCTGGATGAGTATAATGGAAGGATGTTTGTGTGGCAGCCTGACACACTGCTTTATGATTTATAATGCATTCCATTTTAAATCATTTTCTATGCTTAATCTGCCCCCACTTCACCCCTTTGGGTAATCATCAGTTTCCTAGGGAGACTGAGAAATTCAAAGGTAGCATGAAAAGTGTCTTCTATCAAGCTTGCATTGCTCTTCTGTTTTTATATCAAGCATTTTCTAATTAAAACATAAATCCCATATTCCTTAATTAAACTATAGTCTTCTCTGCTTCATTTCATGCTTTTATATTTCATGTCTTCCATATACAGATGTAGCAATCATTATTAATATGAATTAATTGTGGGCAGTACACTTTCTGTAGTAGATGGATCATGGAAGCAAATTAATAGTTTCCACTCCTGTGATTTTCTCCCTTTTCAAGAGACAGCTTAAAGCTCTCTTAAAGATCCAGATGAGGACTATAAAAAGGACAAACATTTGGATAGGTGTGGTTATCATTAATGGACAAGTATTTTTTTTTTTATATTTCTTTGTTTAAACTTAGAAAAATTAATATGTTTAAAATTTACTGTATATTTTAGTTGGTGTTTCCCTATAGTTTCTGTTTTCCTATTTCTTCCATCATTCTTTCCATAATTAAAGGGAAAAGGATGATTGGGTAAAAAAAATGGGAGTAATAAAAATATATGAAGAGATCAGGTCAGCCAGTTAACAAAGAAAGAATATTGATAGTGTAGGGTTCAACAGGGAAAATGGCGCATATATGAGTGAATATAAACTGCAGGAAGAAATAAAAGGGGAAAAGGTTCAGCAAGAGAGTGAAAAAGGTCAAAATAGAGTGGTTTGAAGAGAAAAAAAGATGACATGTCAAAGATATATCAAGCTTTGAGAATCATCCGATCTCAGTTCATAAAGTAAATATACACATAGGGTAAAACTCCAAAGAGGTCCAAAAAAGATAGAAAGTCTTCTTCATTATGACTCATACTAGTATGTATTTAATGTTTTCATATGAATTATGAAGATACTGTATTCTCTGTCCCTTCTTCTCCCCCCACCAAGTCTTTTTACATGAAGTAAACATCTTTGATACATAGTTCCATTAACACAGAGCTGTGAATGGAGCCCTGGTGGCCCAGTGGTTAAATGCCTGTAGTACAGCCACTCACTCACAAACCACAAGATTGTGAGTTCAGTACCAGCTAGGGGCTCATGGTCGACTCAGGCATCCTTGCATCCTTCCGAGGCTACTAAAATGAGTACCCAATTTGTTGTGGGCAATTAGCTTACACATTGTAAACCGCTTAGGAAGTGCTTAAGTGCACTGATAAGTGGTATAGAAATGTACTTGCTATTTCTACGTAGTTACTTACACAACTAGTAGAGCAGCTGCAACATAAACATGGCTTGGATGTTTTTTCACCCTCAGGTGCACTCATCCACAGCTTACAATATAATGGAGTTTCATGATGTAGTTTTATAGAGAACTGTAGCTGTATAAAGAACACAGACTCTCCATGCTTGGGGTTTCAAGTTCAAGCCTTGACTACAGCCTCGATGCTCCATACACAAAATTGTACCTGAGGATGCAAAGTGAAAGAAACAATATGAGGTATAGACCAGATTAGGCTAGTCAGATACAGTACTTAGACCTGGAACTCTGTTTGAGCCTCACTTCCTCCAATCCTTGATGGCCCATGCTCATGCTGGCTCAAAAGAGTGTCTTATCCCCCCTCCCAATGCCTTCCATGTTTGGGTTACACATAGCAGTAGCAATTAAAGGTTACAGTGGTATGTAGAACCTTTGTTCTTCCTCTTATTGCTCTTCAGATGGACAGAATGTGAATGAACTGCTGAGCCAGAGCAGTGGTACAGAGTGGAAGTGCTGGATTTTTCTCAGACAGTTATGAGAGGGATGCGCTTTATTTGCTTTTCCACAAGATTATATAGAGACTCAGGAGCAACTGGCAAAGCATTTGGCTTTGTGGTAAACTACTTTCAGCTTATTTTATAACAAAAAGTGGACTTACTTAATAAATGAATAGCTTTGGCAGTAGAACTGCCCCAGGCATGCCAAAGCTACTCCCTCAGTTCCTTTTTGTCCACTGTGTAAGCAGCAGTAAGGAGATTTTGCTTTAATCTAGGACAAAGTTGCTTGGTAGAATATTGCTTATTATTTTCTTTGTTTTTATCATTCATTCATCTTCTTTGTTGTCTCTTCAGTTTGTTTTGTCATCATTACTAATTTTTAATGCTCTGGAATACCTTATTCAACTACTGTAAGTTTTGTGGGGGGGGGGGTTGACGCTGCTGCTGGATATCATTTCCTTTACCCATTTTGCCTAGGAGAAGGCAAAATGTACAATCTCCCATGGCTTCACAAAACAAGGACTTGCCAACTTTGGACTCACTTCTGGAAGTAAGTTTAGTTTTGTCCAAAAATAAACTTCAGGATATAGCTTCCTTCGCTATCAGTAAAAAACAAGAACTCTCCCACTCCAGAAGTATGTCTTCAGTTTTATTTCTACTGATTCTCTGAAACCTGAGCACCACTTTAACTCCAGCTTCATTCCTAACAACATATTGATATTAACTACTGTTCTGGCATTGTCTTTACCATCACCTGCTGCTCAGGTCCTGAAAACATCTTCTGCACTGGTGACATTTGTGTTGACAGTGAGACAGACTACATGGGACAGGCCACCACCTACTGGTCCATCAGTATAGGAAAGGAATGGCTCAGCTCCAAAGCCTTGTAGAGAACTCCCCTTTTTATTCTATGGGAGTCATTTGTTGTGGGAAAACATGCAGGAGAGCTATGAAACACCTTTTGGACCAATATCCTGATGATACCTTGAAGGAGGAAAAACATAAGAATGCTCATTCAGTTGCTGCTACTTCTTCTATTCTGATATGGACCTATACTTGAAAGAATTCATGCTACAACTTCTGAGACACAGCAGTCTACCAGAGATCCTGCAGATACTATGGTGCACTCTATGAGGAGTGAGTTGGCTTTAAATCAATCTAAGTCACTAATTCTAGAGTGACAGGTGAGAAATGTGCATCAGATAGCTTGGTGCCTGGCTCCAGCAACAGCTAATGAGAAGCCTTCTTCCATTCCTACTGCCATTTTTATGGTCTCTCCAGGGAAGAAAAGCAGTCAGCATCTTCTGCACTTAATCCCTTCCTCCATTGTCTTCCCCCTTTCCTTATGTGTTGTGTCTTTTCAGATTGTAACCCTTAGGGCAGAGAACTGTCAATAAACAACTGTAAGCTACTCATGTAATTTCCATGTACCCTCATAGTACATGGTACCATTACTATCATATTAAATGATAATAATAGCAACAGTAATAACGCTTTGAGGTTTGTCTATCTGTTCCTTAGTTTGGAGGGTGGAATAAGGATCTCTTTCCTCTTGAGCTGAGAGATGATCCCCTCTTGACTATCTATATTCTTCTACTTTGACATCAGCCCATTATCCAGCATCACCTCATTGTCATAAGGAATATGACAAATACGCCAAATGGGCTGAGAGTTGAGTCCGAAGATACTATGGATCAAAGTAAATGATATGATTCAGATTGGAGATAGACTTCTTATTGTTGTTTTCCTTGCTCAGTAACATATTGGGATTTATACTTACCACTACAAAGATATGTTAGGCACACTTCCTCACAATACAGCTAATGGGCTATCTCATGTCTTATGAGCTAAAGGAGCTGTCTTTGTTATTATTAATGGTGAGCCCAATACCAAAGTCACAGCAAAAAGGTGGTAAGAAATGTCATGCTGTCAGATGGGGATACTTATACTCTTTAGTAGCACTAGCCATACAAATGTGTAATTATCAGGCACATATGGCTGCATACCAGTGCATTACTAATATTTACCCATTTGTTTATCATCTTCCAGAAGTTCAATATTGTTATGTCTTTCAAGGAGAACCACATACAGTCACCAATCAACAAATTAAGGCCACTTGTCAAGCTGGATATTGTTCCTTTAAAATTATGACAGATTCCATTGTGATACGACATCATGTATGGGTGTGATCTACCACTGTTATACAGGATATTTGGATTCACATCAAGGTTCTCCTTTTTGACAGGCAAAGACTATTTAGTGCTAAGACAAATGATACCATGAATCATCTTCATAAGGCCCGGATGATAGGAGGGAAATGGCCATAGCCTGACCAGTCTTCTAGACCCCAAAGGATTCCATAGCACTGCCCTTCAGCATCATATTCTCATCATCAGTCTCTTTTTTAGTCAGTCAGATAGTCATAACAAACTGCTTCCTGACCAAGAAGCCATAAAAGCATTACATACAGATCTCCCCCCGCCCCGTGCTCTTTCTCTGTATCAAAGGAATGAGAAATGTCCAGGTACTGCCCTTATTCCATCTCCAGTAGGGGAAAGGTTGCCTACCCCTGATCTAAAGTATTATCATAGTTTCTGGAGGACAAAATAATTGCACTTCTTCAAGAGGCTATAGAATAGCTTCCTCTGCATCAAAAGACAAAGCAATTGTTCTCTTGTTCAAGGACTTTCACTGTGTCAGTAAAAGATGGGTAGCCTTTTTTGGACCTATTTTGCATTTGAGCATTGTAAATTGTTGTATCACACCCAGGTTCCACGTTGTGACTATATCCACCATTCTTCCTCTGCTTTGTTAAAGAGACATGTTTGCTCACTTAGATGCCAGATTATTTCAGTTTCTTCAAGTTTGTTCTTCTGTCAGTTCAGAATTCTGCTGTTCAGATTGTCAACAGTGCCAAGAGCTTTTATGAAGTGTTTGGTGGCATTCAGGAGTATCATAATATTTCCCTACACTGACAATTGGCTTGTCATAGCTTATAATCACACTAGATCTCGACACATACAAACACAACACTAGATTTCAATGCTATCTTAACCCTGGAAGTGAATCTGGGACTTTATATGAGCTAGTTGGGAAAGGTGAGGAAATTGTCATCTCCCTCCTTAAATTATTCCTTTTATAGGTTCAACTTTTAATATCACGGTTACATAGTGTAGCTTTAGATTTCACAACAACAAAGTGCATCTTTGGATTACACAGTCACATGGTTTTCTTCCTTGAGACAGAGGTCTAACTCAAGCAGATAGGGCATAGGAGATTTCCAAAATTCCCCATTCATAAATAAAGATCATTCAATGTCTTCTTGGACTGATGACATCGGTCCAAAACACACAGCAGAAATAATACAGTTTGAGACCTCTTTAAGTGCCCTGACTTAGTGCTAGGGAATCCTGGGAATTGAAGTTTATTGTGGCACTAGAACTCTCTGACAGAAGGCTTAATGTCTCACAGAACTACAGTTCCCAGAATTCCTTAGCATTGAGCCAGGGTAGTTAAAGCAGTCTCAATTTGGATTATTTTTGCAGTGGGTTTTGGACCATCCTCAACAGCACTGCTACAACTTGTAATGGGCATTTTCTCTGTCCATTGCAACAGAGGTTTCTGATCCACTTCAACTGTGAGAAGATTATCCTTCCTGCTTCAATTCTGCAACACTATCTGTGGTGGACTAGGATGCATAATGTCACCTTAGTTCTTCCTTGACTATAATGTTACTATAATGTTGACTAAAGATTATCCTCATTGGGCTGGGAACTGTATTAAAATATATTATTGGTTGGAGGCAAGATCACAGGAAAAGAGAGAATTACACATAAATGCTATTTGGCTGTAATCTAGGTTATGCATATATTGCAAGGATCATCTTGAGAAAGATTATTTAGGTTAGTGGTTCCCAGCCTTTGGTCCTCCATTGTTTTTGACCTCAGCTCCCAGAAGTCCCAGGCAATTTAGCCAGCAGTCAGGAATTATGGAGCTGAAGTTCAAATCATCTGGAGAACCAAAGGTTGGAACCACTGATTTAGGTGGATACAGACAACACTACACCAGCATTACCTCTTCTTTGCATAGCTCTACAATTTTAGGAATGGTGCACAGAATAACATGTCTTCCCAATAGTGTTTAAGTAGTAGGAGAAGACGATGTAATACCAGATCAACTCATCAGGCATTTGTCCTAACTGGTCTCTTTCCCAGAGAGTCTTCAATAGGATAATTGCAAATGTTGAGATGTATCTAACACAGATACATTTGCTTCTCCAATCAACAAGAAATGCAGCCTTTTCTGCAGCAGATCAGGAGTCAGGAAAGGATCTCTAGGAGATGTCTTTCTTTAGGACTGGTTGGCCTCTTTCCTTTATGTGTTCCTATCCTTCTCAGTGATCACCAGTGTACTGGTGAAAATTAGGGAAGAAGCAGGAAAATGTTTGCTGATCATTTCATGACAGTCAAGACAACCATGAATTAAAACACTGCTCTTTCTTTCCAGTTGTTCTTTCATGGAGCTACCACAAGCTTACAAACTGCTGTCTTAGAAGTCTGGACCAGTCCTCTAATCAGATTTGTCTTCCCTTTGTTGTACTGCATAGAAGAGACTTCACATGTACCATTTCAAGTGATGTAGGAATTCAGGAAGTTCTAGGAGCAGTGCATAAAACAGCTGTGTACTACTCTTATGAATTAAAGATGAAGCACTTTATTTCTTTTGCTGACTCTATTGGTGTTTCTTAGTTACGGTACCTTGCTCAGTTGTATGACAGTGTTGAAACTTCTTGTACATCGAAAAGAAAAGGAGTGGCTCTTTCACCCTTGAAGTTTTATCTGGCAGCTGTTTTGGCGCACCAAGTAGACCAGGCTGATCTGCCTTTCTTGTTCAAGGATTTAACAATAAAATGCTTTCTCAAGAGGCTGACACTGTTCCAATGCCATCATGAGTTTTGTTAATATATTCTTGACTTACAGTGAGACATTTGAACCAAAGGTACAGCAGATTTTGATTTATTTACCTCTAAGATCTGCTTCCTTGTTTCTGTAAACTCTGCTAGATAGTCAGGTGAACTGTGTGGTCTGAAAAAGGGTGATTTTATCTTGTTTTGTAAAGAGATAAGGTTGTTTTACAACCTGATGTTGCTTTTCTCTTCAAACTTGTTTCTGCTTTGGGTCAGGACATTACTTTTACTGCTTTACCTGGGTTCAGAGCTATTAGACACCACTGATGTGCAGGAAGTTTCGCATTTTATATAGACAGAACTACACATTTTATGACGCAAGGAGCCACCAGTTTTCTCATAGTGGTTTTCAAAAGGATACTGCATGTCACTTCTCTTGTTTGTAATAGGACTCATCTCCTGCTTCCACAGCATTTTTATGCATACTCAGTGAGGGTGATGGTCACTAATATCACAACATGGTGGCAAATCCCTTATTTGTTTAAGGATGTGTGACATGATCTCAGCTGTTCATCTTTGTGATTCCCTGCAGACTGGGCGTATGGATCAGAAAGGAAACTACCTTTGGAAGAGTTTTCTTTATGCTGATGTCCACTGGTGGTTTAGCTTGGTAGTCACACAACTGTATGAGTCATAGAGACAACAAAGGTGAAGAGGTTGCCTGTTACTGGGGTTCCCTGCTCCAAAATCCTGCCTAAAATTATTGTGATTGTGGAAGAGAGGTAGTAGTTTTGGCACACATGGGCAAGCATGCTGCAGTAGAGGGATGGGGCTACTTCCAAAAAGCCACCCAGATCTAGTAGAGTCTATGCTATGTTCTGCATAGACATAAGACCCATCTGTGTGAGTTCACAGATGACCACTAGAAAAAAACTATAATTACAGGTAAGCACTCCATTCTTTCATTGAGTGCCATGACTTTGGGTTGTGTTCTGAAAACAATAACCTAGTAGACTTTTGTGTATGTGTTAATGAATGTGAACGTATTGCCGTCTTGGCACTCTTCCAATAGCATTGGCCTATGTTTTCTTCTTTCTTGGTATCCTATCTGTGAGCATTTTTTGTGGGGGGGGACTCCACTGATTGCATAGATATTTATTTCTTCCTATTTGGAGGTTGCCATAATATTCTCTATGCAGTATCTTCGTTATAGTCATATTACTTGACAAAAAATGAGTCATGAGTGTATGATCAGCAGTGGCAGTGATAAGGCTTCAGTCTATCCCCAACCCAGGAACAGCTGAGTTTCCTGTGACAAGTACTGATTCATGGATCAGTGTTATCTGAGGACGCCTCATCCTAAACAAGTGCTCCTGTGTATTTTCCTTGTATCTACCATGTGGTGGTGCTGAGGGAAGAGAGTTTTGTTACACCAATTAGATTTCCCTATATACATGAGATAAGGTGTTGTGAAATCTTACTGTTTAACTATTAGCATTGTCAATAGTGGTTGCAGTAATGCTGAGTATATGGGATGAGGTATGACCATCATGATTTGAAGCATGGCAAAATGGTGTCCCTGATATAAAATGGCAAAATTAAGGTTTGCTATCTGGAATTTATATATTTTTAAAATATTTTCAAGCAGTGGATAGTTGAATCTGTGGGTGAGGAATCCATAGATAAGGAAGGCCAACGGTATATCTTTAGTGTTTGATATACATGTACAAAACATGATGTGCACTAACCATAAGATTTGCATTGGAGCCTACATTTTAAGAGTGGTGAATACAACAAAGGGAGGGAGAGGCGAAAGAGTCCAAGGAGAAAATAAAGGTTAACAAAGAATCAGTATGATCAAATTCAGGATCACATACTAGAGTGTCGAGTTAACTTATGAATAGAAATGCTATATAGTGGTATGTTTAACATGAATTCATATGGTAGATTTATATATGATGCACAGTGAACTGTTTAATTTCAGATACATTGTGGTCTATGGACAATCTTGTAACAATGATACAAAGGACAGTTTCCAAAGAACCACAGATCTAGTTCTAGGCACCCAGGGCATTATGTTGCTCAGATAAAATTTACCCCAAGCTATATGGCAAACCACACGTAAAACTGATGCATGCCTGTAACATAGATGTGATGTGAGGGCTATTCAAAGAAAACATTGGGGGGTTGCAGACTGCCAGAAATAGTGCAAATTGAGTCCACTTTTAGGGTTAGGGTTAGTGCTAGGGAATCATGGGAATTTTTTCTTTTTCTTTCTGAGACATTGAGCCTTCTCTGTCAGAGAGCTCTGGTTCCACAATAAACTACAGTTCCCATGATTCCCTAACCCTAAAAGTGGACTCAATTTGCACTATTTCTGGCAGTCTGCAACCCCCCATAGTCAAATATCCCACTTACATGCCTAAAGGATGTCTTTGATTCTCAGCTGGTATTCATAGGTTTGTGTAAGTATTTATTTCTCTAACAGCATAATTTTGCTACATAATAACAAAAAAGGGGGAGCCAGGTACTTTTTTTTAGTAATAATGGTAGAGCCTCTGTGTTCTGTTAGTATATTTTAAGATTTTATCTGCCACTATTCTTCTGAGGGGCTATTCACACTACATTATAAATCGGTTTGCAAACCGGTTTAAAAGTGGGTAGTTCACACTACCCACTTTTTTGCCCACCTAAATAGGGGTGGACCCAGGGCAAATACCCTCATTACAGGTTTTCCGATATTGTGTCTTTTGAAAAAAAACAAAACGGGTTTTGTGAGGATGCTGCCAATGTGAACTTCCCCTTGATCCTATTCGGGGCTTCCTGAAGGAAGGGATTAATGGCCAGAGGGTGGGCAGAGGGGCGTAATATGCCTATCCCCTCTCACAGGTCAGAGTGCATGGCAAGCACCATGTTTTGTGTTCGCTCTGATGATTTCAACTTTCCTGCTACTGGGCCTTTTAAACAACCTCTCAGCTGTTTCCCTCTTTCCTGCTTCCCCCCCCCCCCCCCGATGATGCCATAGCCCAGATGTTCAGACGTTGCCCAAGCTGGTGAAGGAGGGTGTTTGGGTTTATTTTTATTTTTTTTATTTGACAGAAAGTGCAAACCTTTGCGTTTCTGTGGCTTCAACGCATGGTGATCTTATTCTCCAGTCTTAGGCTGGCAGGGGGTGATCCCCCCCAAGGAGAAGCTCTCATAGGGGTTTCATGGCAAGGGTTCCTCCAAAAGGCTTGTCCTCCCCATACTCCGAGGCTGGCGGGAGGGGGGAAATCCCCCCAAGGAGAAGCTCTCATAGGGTTTCATGGCAAGGGGTCCTCCAAAAGGCTTGTCTTCTCCATCCTCTGAGGATGAGGGGGTTTCGCCCAAACAGTGTGACATAGATGAGCATCATTCGATTGACAGAACAAAAAAAACCTCCTAAATGATCAAATGTGATCGATAAGGAGGCTCGATTTTTAATCAGTACTTTGGTCAGTGTGAACTTGACAGGGTTAAATTGCACTGGAGAGATTTGATCAGGGTAAACATAGTATGAACTTCTATTTGAGTCAGATTTGGTATTGCATCAACGAATCTGCCTGGATCTGCCCAGCACAAAAACGCAAGTGTGAATGAGGCCCTAGTTTCCTATATTGTTACAATTGTGTGCTATTGTAAACCACCTGAGCTCTAGAAATTTGGCAAAACCAAATGGGCATTAATTATAGTCATTCTGTAGTTCAAAATAGTTGGGTGTGTGTGTGTGTGCAATCCAGCATATGACATATTGACCTAGAAACAGGAAAGAAGAGCTCAAATCTCAGCTCAGTTGTGAATTTGCCTTGTGGCCTTTATCACATAGCATAGAGAGCCTCTATGCCAGATTTGTTGCTTCCTGTCTGTGAATGTTGCAATTAACAGGCTGGATTTAAAGGGACCCTAGCATCATCCAAAGGAATTTTAATTCACACAGTGATCTCTCTTGGCTCCTCTGGCAGCAAAACATTCCTTAACTTTCCTGAGAGCTCTCAGGAGTGCAGTGGAGGAAAGGGAATGATTTCATATGTGGCACTTATGGATCCTAGAATCCAACCCATTTTTATTTTTATTTTATTTTGCATTGTCAGTACAATTGACTCTGTATCCACCATCCATGGCTTGAAAATGTTTTTGTTTTTGTTTTGTTTTTTAAAAAAAGCAAAACCCAAAAGCAAACCTGTATTTTGCTATTTAAAATGAGGGACACTATTTTACTATGCCATTGTATTTAATGGGACTTGGGCATCCACAGATTTTGGTATCAGTGTGTGTGTGTGTGTGTGTGTGTGTGGACCCCATGCAGACATCCCAGCAGATACCAAGGGGCTACATAAGCATTTGCCAGTTGTATTCTCTTTTGATCTATTTGTGTTAATAGGGCAAGCCCAGGATATCTTGCAGCAAATTATGCCTTCTGACTATGCCCATTTACATTCAAAATTAAACACATACTCCTAAATCCCATTATTAATCCCAAGCAGAGTGGGAAAATTACAAATGGAAACTATAACGGTTCTCCTTGATTTTACTTGATCTATTTTTGTTGGGTACAAAACTTCATTTTCATACCTACGACCAGCTAGATTGTTTTGGCACTTGAGGGAGAAACTCTTAAGAAATCCCTTCCTTCACTCTTTGTGGTAGAAAATACAAAAATAATAAAATAAATAACAAGACCTTGCTACCCGTTTGTGGCAACCAAAATAGGAAGAGCAGGGCTGGCCCTGTGTTACAATACCTACAGGTTTAAATTGATACTTATTCCCCTTGAAAGACTCATCATTTAATCCTCTTTTAATAGGGATGTTTTTTAAAGAAATAATAAACTATATTTTAAAATCAGCTGAAAAGAAGAAAATAAACTCTTGCATTATAGGAAATGACTCTTATTTCTGCAGAACATGAACAAGACAGTGTTTATTGTAGTCAGAAAAAATGTTGGCACAATTCTGTAGAAGAGAAGAATATCTGGATTGTCTCAAAAGTGTTAGCTGGCCATTTGCAGACAAGCAAGCTTTTAGTGTACAATTTAGGTCAATGGATAGAGGGGAGAAGATGTGTTTAGGCGACAGATTTTAAATCACCATAATATAAATATGCTTCCCTTTTCATTTGGAATTTGCTTTCTTTCAAGGTAATTTAGTGCAGCAGACATGCACTTATGCTTGTCTTTGTAATTTTAGGGATTAGGATAGTGAGGATTAAATGCTGACCCTTAATCTTCGATATCAACTTTAAGAGTGAAATATAATATGCAAATGGAATGCATTCATTTTGTGTTTATATTTTTTAATCTCTGTAATTTCGTTTTCAGAAGATGGAAACTCATCTTTGCCTTATTTATTTTGAATTCTGAAGCAAGATGCTATTTAAATCTTTATCCCCATATCTTAAAGGATAAATGTTTATCTTTACGGATTAAAACATAATTTTAAAAAAATGACTATTCTAACAACGCTCTTATATCTAGCTGAGGACTTGGTGGGTTGTGTTTTAAAGGAATCACTAAATGTGACACCAGAGAGAGAAAACATGGGGGTGTGAGTGGATGGAATCATCCTATTTAATTTTGTTAGATCAGTGAATAGAATTTACATTAACAGAAATCAATCAGTTACTGTACCACAGATCAATTCTGGTTACTTCATTGTATGCTTTCCTGTAAGTCTTAGACTTACTTAAAAGAGCAGACGGTGAATTTGCCAAAGGACAGCATTTTATAGCAGTTAGGTGTTTTACAGCTACTGAAAAAGAGACGTACCAACTAACACAAAGAGAAGTCAGATAAATGTACATTTTTAAAATGATTGAAAAAGGCATTTCAAATAAAATATTTTTCCAAAAAAGGAAGTGAGACCTTCCCTGGCGATTCAAGTGTTTGGGCTTGGTTCCTTCTTTCAGTCTTCTTGTATAATGTAGTTTTATATCTTTGCTCTGTACATTTATGAGAGCCAGCAAGAAATACTATCATCCTCATAGGCACACCTTGTTCTGTGTTTTTTAGTCTGGAATTTCAATGTGGTGGAATCCTGGGAAATTCTATGTATATATAATGCATGGATTCTGACTCCAGCTGCATTCATGCAGTTTGACACCACTTTAACTGCCATGGCTTAATACTATGGAATTCTGGGATTTGTAGTTCTGTGAGATATATGTGTCAGAGAGCTCTGGTGCCACAACAAACTACAAATATTTTTGCTGCCTGGAGCAAAGGATAAAATAGTAGTGATCCAGCCTACATACAGAAATCAACCAGACTGATATCTGAGTCTTACTTCAATAGTTTCAATGTGACAGTGTCCTCCACCATACTGAGGATAGGTAGCTACTTTAGGACATGCAGAAGAGACTGCATAGTATCTACATCTCTGTCCTCCAGCATTCACTGTTCAATGACATCTGCTGCCTGAAGTAACAATTTCACTCTTCCTAATGACAGTACACACCTACCCTTTATACAAATTATGGATTGTGTTTTATCTGCACAGTAATAGTGCACACTTGGGTATTGCTCCAAACACTACTCTAAAACAAATACAGGAAGAAAAGGGCACAGATTTCATTAGCTGCAAATTATTGGAGGGATCAGTTCCATCAGAAGGCAATGATGCAATTAAGCCCAAAGACACTTGTACAATCTGTACACACTGTATAGAGTACTTATATTTTTTTATCTAATCCATTTAAAGAATCAGTTATAAAGTTACCGTATATTTTTTAAAAAACTAAAAATAATAAATTATAAACAATTTTTCTGGTTTACAGGCAAGATTTACTGAAATTTAGTATTGAAGATGTAGTAAAATATCTAAAATTGTTAAAAGTTGCACATATTTATTAAAAGCAAGACAGCTGTTTTTCCTTTGACCTAAAAGTTCAGAATAAACACTCTGATGATGTGAGTACTGTGATAGGCAAAAATTAAACACATAAAGCAATTGAATTTCATAAGACATTTTGAACATTAAGGAGCTGGGAAAATAAAACCACTTTTTTCCTTTCCTCCCTTTCAGTTCCTGATTACAAAGTCCATATTATTTCATAAACCTACATGTTGACTTGTTTTGTTGTTTGCTTTGAAAATTTTAACTTATACACTTGTCCCTCCACATTTGCTGGATTTAGGGTCACAGGACCCCCGTGAATATGGAAAAAGCACAAATAACAAAAACACTATGTTTTTACCTGAGATAACACCTCTCTAAGAACCTCTAGGTCCTCCAGTGCAACTCTGTAACATCTGCCAGACATTGACCATATCCTGTTTTCCAGAATATGTGGAAGCTTCTTATTGCCTGAAGATAGAATATTTCTTATACATAAGACATAGGTTGGGTTTTTACTTTCTATGGAGCCAATGTGGCATAGTGGTTTGAATGCTGGATTATAATCTGGAGACCAAGGTTCCAGCCCCTCTTGCCCACTGGGTGACCTTGGGAAAGTCACACACTCCCAGCCTCAGAAAACCCCATGACAGGTTTGCCTTAGGTCACCATAAACGGGAAGGCTCACCACCACCACCACCACAACAACATAGAGCCCTTGTTCACAAGATCACCTAGGCCTTCCATGAACTGGTGGAAGTAGAGGTAATTATGCCTGCCTCCCTTAGAGAATACAAGGGATTGCAATCCACCTTGACTGGCCAAACACTCATTCAGGCTTAAAAAATAAAAGCAAGGATACATAAATTACAACAAACTACAGACTGTGTTCTTACAGTGGTAAATGAATATTGCAAAAAATAATTACATTATGTCTTCTATTGCCAGAATGAGGAATGTTTAGTCCTCCAGATGTGTTGATTATACTACTTAGGCCTCATAGGAACTGCAACAGCTTGAGGGCCACATATTTCCCAGACCTCTTCTATCAGGAGAATATGCCAACAAATAACTGAAGATGAGAGGCGGGGAGAGGATTTCCATTTGAGTCATTAATTTCCATTTGAGATATTTTAGGAGCTAAGTGAAGGCATGGGGAAATAAAAAGTCATTTAGGTGATAGCCCTCTTTCTCACTTCTTCACTTACCAACTCATAATGAGTTCCTAGTCACAGGAACTTCCTGTTGTAGTTGTTAGCCATCATTCATTGCCATCCCTATACTTCTTTTGTTTCCCCTCAGATAGTCAGACAGCCATTCAGTGTGTACAGAGACAGGATTTCCTGGTGCCATGCAGATCACAAGTGAGACTATGACAGTATTTTTACAGGTGAAGGTTGGCCCAACATGGAGATACAGGGACTGTGAAAGTTATTTCTGTCACTCTTCTGTTGTGCTGCACTCTCAGGCATATAGATCTTGCAACAACAGAATATTTGACCTCTGCATTCTACAAATATTCAAATCTTACTTCATCACTGTTAACATTCAATAAAATATGTGATTGGTTCACAGTGTATCTTCTTTCCTGATGATTTGCAGACAGAGCATAATTTTCCTTCTAAGTTTTACTCACCTCAGGTCTCTTCATGATGGAGATACATGAACTGGGGAAGCTGATCAATGATGTTTCTACTGTTACAAACTTCAGCAAAAGCACAGGTGGAAGTGAGTGCACCAATAGCTGAACATCCTCCTGAGTACTGCCACCATTACTACTGGTATGACTTTAAACCAGTAACAATGGGAGAGGAGTTCAACTTGCTGAACTGAGAAAGTTATTTATTTATTTACTTATTTTAATTGCATGCCACCTTTCTCCCAGAAGGGACCAAGGAGGCTCACAGATAAATTTTTTTAAAAAATCCAATAAAATTTAAAACAATTAAAATAATCTAAAAGCAGTATATAAATTACAAAAAAAATTTAAAAAAATTAAACTTTAAAAGCACGAATTAGAATAGAAATAAGTAGTCATGTTAGCATTCTACTGAAAATTTGGGAGAGGATATGGCTAGATGGGTCTGGCTAAAAAAAGTAGAAGTCTGGATAAAAATAGCTACATCCTATTGTATGAATAGCCAAGAAATTTTGGCCCAGGAACTGCAGTCTGGGATTTATTATCAGATGAGTAGGTGCATGTGTATAGCTTCTCATGTCTCTTTCCGTGGAGATTTTAGACAAAGACCTCAAGTATATTAAGTTTTGATCAGGTGCTGAAATGAAGCCAGCATAGGTGCTTTCCAAGAGGAGGACATTCCACAGTCATTCACACCGAAGAAGGCCCTCTCCCACATCCTGCCAGTTCATTACCCTCACTGATAGGGCACAGAGACCCCACCCACCCAAGCATCCTTCAGTTCTCAAACAGGCATGTGTAACAAGAGGGGCTTCCTCAAATACCAAGATCCCAAGCAGTTTAGGACTTAGAATGCTGTTATAATCACCTTGAAATCAGACCAGAAGTGTATTGGTGAAGGTATGCACAGTGACACTATTAAAACTGTCATAGGGTGCAAAGAACAATGATTGTAATGTTTAGTTATCTCTTGGATTATGTGGTATTTATGTAAAGTAGCTTGTAATATAATTTTTAATAAATTGTAATGGAAAAAAACTGTTTCTGTAGGCAAAGTAATATTTATTACATAGGTTACAGCACAGCATAGAACAGGAGACATACCTTTCTCTATGAATCCTGAAAAAAATGCTAAGTGCTGCATTGCCAAAGGTATAGCATTTCATTTATTTCTTTAAGCTCAATAGTGGTTACAAGTAACATGTGTTTGTAGGGTGTCAGTTCAGATGGAATTTTTTGTCTGGCCCAAGTCCAAACATGGTTGGTATGTGTTTAAAATGGTCTAAAATAAATCAGCCATTTTTGGTTTTATGACATCCTGTCCTACCCATGTCCCAAAGGCCCTAGAGGAGCAATTGATCAGGAATTCATTTGACACCATATTGTCTTTAAAAAGTAGATATATATATATATATATTCCACCAAAAACAAGGAGCATCGCTTAAAAGTATAATAAAGGCAAACTGTAAGATTATTGTTCAAAATATGTATAGCACTTGCAATGTTTTATTAGCAGCCATTCTTTAATATAGATACATGTTAATAATCAATTTATAAAGGGCTTTGAAGAGCACTTTGTAACTTTGTTCCAAGGCAAATGGAGCCCTGTAAACATGCAACTTTTTACCTGCAAAATTGCATAGGTCTGGACTCTGTAGTAGGAAGGGAGATATTAATGAAGGACACCTAGATAAAAAAGGCTATGGATGGATGGATTCTCACCTGTTTTTCTGTTTGGCTTGTGTGTTCCTTCATGATACACATTATCTATAATGCCAGTGTCTTAGAGTGATGACACATTTTAAATTTTAATTATTTAATTTTCTTCTTTCAGATGGATTTGACAGAATGGTTGGGATGAAATAGGAAAAATGGTTGGCCTGAGTAGAAAGAAAGTTATCATAAACTAAGGGGGGTTGCAGACTGCCAGAAATAGTGCAAATTGAGTCCACTTTTAGGGTTAGGGTTAAGGTTAGGGAATCATGGGAACTGTATTTTATTGTGGCACCAGAGCTTTCTGACAGAGGGGGGTTGCAGACTGCCAGAAATAGTGCAGATTGAGTCCACTTTTAGGGTTAGGGTTAGTGCTAGGGAATCATGGGAATTTTTTTTTTTTCTGAGACATTGAGCCTTCTCTGTCAGAGAGCTCTGGTGCCACAATAAAATACAGTTCCCATGATTCCCTAACCCTAACCCTAAAAGTGGACTCAATTTGCACTATTTCTGGCAGTCTGTAACCCCCCAGAGAAGGCTATATGTCTCAGAAAAAACCCAATTCCCATGATTCCCTAGCACTAACCCTAACCCTAAAAGTGGACTCAATTTGCACTATTTCTGGCAGTCTGCAACCCCCCTAAGTTCTGTTGAATTCAAAGACATAGGGCCTTTGCAGACTGCCAGAAATAGTACAAATTGAGTCCACTTTAACTGCCCTGACTCAGTGCTAGGGAATCATGGGAACTGTAGTTTATTGTGGCACCAGAGCTCTCTGACAGAGAAGGCTCAATGTCTCAGAAAAATACAGTTCCCATGATTCCCTAGCACTGAGCCAGGACAGTTAAAGTGGACTCAAGTTGCACTATTTCTGGCAGTCTGCAAAAGCCCATAGACATAAACATAGACTGGAAAATCAGTATGCAAAGGGGTCTTGTAGTACCTTTGAGACTAACTGAAAGAAAGAAGCTGGTAGAATGAGATTTTGGAGCCTACATCCTCAGAGTGTACCAAAGTTTTATTGAGGACACTGTACATAAGAATGCCATTCCTTTCATCCTTAGATAGACTTGCTTTCTTCTATTAAGCTGGAAGAAAAGGTGGCATATTCATGTGCTGTTAAAGTTTACCATACATCTTGGCTTCATATTGATGTCAAAACCTAGGTAGGAGAAAATATCATATGATACCTCCTTTCTAACTTCAGAAATATTAAAAAAAGTATAGCCCTCAAGCTAGATAGATGGCACCACTATACTGATAGCTGCCTCTCTCCCAGTCTTTATTCTCAAATTTGAGAGAGAAATTTCAGCTAGTTTGGCTAGAGAGATGAGAGAATCCTCACATCTAAAACACAGGCCTGTTCAGTAAAGACTCTCATCAGTGGTTGGGAAACACTGATATTACTTTTTCTACAGGGTTGGAGAATATTTAGCCCATGGAATAAATATGGCCTGCCAAGTGTCCATCTTGCTTAGGAATGAAGATTCATCTCCTTAGAAGGAATAGGGAGAAAAGAGAGCAACTGATCTATAGCCATGAGATCACTGTTCAGTTAATCTTCTCCTCCCCCACCTTCCCCAGATGTGGAGTGTAATGACCCTTTCCACAAGAAATGGGAAAATAATGGTGCTACAAAGCTGCTTGAATCAGCAGCTGAGGGCCTCTACAGACGGCCCTTTGCACCATCTTGGAGGCAGGGAAGGGGAAGGGCAGCTGCACGCTGGCCGTCCCAACCCCTCCCTGAGGACATTTTGATGGCGCACGACATTACGCATGGCTTGGGCTGTCAGAACATCCTCCTGGCGCAGCATCTTGATGCACTGCACTGGAAGGGACGCAGAAGAGCCGTGTGGTGGCTCTTGAGGTGCCCTATTTGCTGGCTCTGAAAGGAGCGGCATTTTGCCACTCTTTTCTGGGTCGGCAAACGGGAGAATCAGGGCCGCTGCGTATGGTAGCAGCGGCCCCAATCTTCTACTTCCTGGGGCGGCCATGCGTAATACCAGCCAGGGCTGAGGCTCGACTCAGGCCTGCATCCTTCCGAGGTCGCTAAAATGAGTACCCAGCCTGTTGGGGGGCAATCAGCTCACAGTTGTAAACCGCGTAGACATCCCATAGCGCGATATGAAGCGGTATATAAATGAAGCTGCTTTGCTTTGCATCCCCCCCCCCCGAGTCTGTTTCACCTTCTTTACTCTAATTTTTAGGCTTAGGACCTAAAGATATTCAGAGTCAGGAGCAAGGGTTCCACATCTTAACACCATTTCACTCATGGTTGGCCTGTGGTGGACATCTAGCATCTGATCCCTCCAAAGTTCCACAATGTTGTGTTAAGATCCAGTAGCTTTTAAGGGTTGGAAGGAAGCAATGTTTACCTGTAAAAGAGGATTGGCTGCAGCTAATAATTAAGATGAAGAAATGCTTTTGTGATATCATACTCTGTTTTCACAAAGTGACAAATGATTGAAGGTGTCTCTGGTAAAGAAAGAAAATAACTCTTGCTTTCATGGGCAATGAAATAGGGAGATATGTTTATTTTAATTACTTTTGTTCAAGATGTTGTCTTCCAAGAGTTAAACATATATTTCTCCATGATTCAATGCTGAAATTAATGGAAGGACTTTGAATCAAGTATTGGATAAAAATTCTTAAGGCTGGAAACCTTAAAAAACATAATTTAGGAGTAGAACCTGTTGAACCCAGTGGAGATTATTTCTGTACCTACATGCATAAGATTGCACTGTAGAACGGGTTGTTGAGACATCATAACATAACATGGCCTACATTTTAAATTTGTGACTTTCCAATCACATTGATGCTAGCTTGGTAATTTGACATATTTGCTTCATATAGTATAACATCTGAAAGTATAGCAAGATGGCAGTATATTTAATTCTGATATTTCTCCCTTGCTTTCTCTACTTTTCTTGCCCTGAATTTAAAATTAATGTTTTTCTTTTATAATGGCTATTTATAAGGCTTCTAAAACTCTCTGCGTGTCTGGAAAGCAAATAATAGCAGTCCATATTTTTTATCAGACTGATAATGTGTTATTAATTATTTTTTAAAAGTAGTAGTCCTACCAGATTCCTATGTTTTGTCCCAGGTCTGAGATTTTATGAGAACCAGACTGTACATTCCTCTCTTGTTAGACAGTATTATTTTCAGAGATGTTAACCTGTTAGTGATTAACCAAGATTGGTGTCTTGAATGCTTGCGGTATCAGAAAGCCTTCCCCTGGGGACTTTTACAATCCAAGGAGAATTTCCACATTTGCACTTAGATAAGATGCACTAACCTCTGTCTTTTTTTTCTCCTTTAAAAAAGAAAAGGGGGGGGGGATCAAATCAGGGAATGGAAAATTTGCCTCAATCAAAATAATATTATTTTTTTAAAAAAAGTCAAGTAATTATTCTCATGTATGTAGCAGATCAAATGATCAGAATTAAGGTTTTTTTTTTCTGAATGTGTTGTTGATTTCTCTTCATAATACTTGTGGACTTTTTGCATGTGCCAGCCAAAGTTGTAAAATGTAGTGACAAAAGTTTTTTAATAACAGGAACAAATGAAACTAGGTCAGTCAACACTGACCTACTCAGAATGAAGTATTACTATTACTGTTTTTCTCCCCATTCTTCCCCCCTCCCTCCCTTCTTCCTCTCTTTTTTTTCTTTCCTGGTTATATGAAGAGACAGTAGAATTGATGTCTGAATGATGGTAGGTTGAATAGAAAATCTGCAAGTCTTTCTTCTGGAGACATTAACAAATCTGCCTTTAGGTTCCCTTAGCAAGAAAGTGTAGGCATTATTAGGCTTGCTAGAGAACTTTTTTTCTTTAATCTTGGCATCTACCTGTCTTGGTCAGTTAAAATTCGATTCTTTGGCCAAAATCCTGGATTTGGAGATTGACTGCTTTCAACTGACTTTCCCTCAAAATAAACTACTTTTTGAGTCTTTGGTCTTTTGAAGTGGAAAAGCAAGCTTGATATTCAGAAATTATTCTAAAACAAAAGGGATCTCCAAAATAAAAAGGTGTACATCTGGACTTCCAGAGGGACATTACTCAGTACTTTGCTTAACAAAAGCCAGTAATGTCTTGGGCAAACACCTACTTAAAAAGTATTTGACCCTAATCGTATGGTTGAGGACCAATGTGATATAGTGGTTTGAATGCTGGACTAGGATTCCAGGAGACCAGAATTGGAATCGCCATTCAGCCATGTAAGCCAACAGGATGGGCTTGGATAAGTCACACTCTCTCAGCCTCAGAGAAAGGCAGTGGCAAAATTCTGCTGAATGAATCCTGCCAAAAATACCCTAGGGTTGGGTCACAGTAAGCTGGAGTATGGTTGAAGGTATATAACAACAACAACAATATTGTTGACAACAGAGATGATAGCCATATTCTAGCAAAACAAGAGAAATGTTAGTGCTGATGATCATTATCTCAAAGGTGACCTTCCCTATCAATACCTTTCTCTGTCCATAATGTTTAAATGGTTTTCATGTTATTGATAGTTTAATTCTATTTTATTGTTGACTTTTTGTATGTTTTTAACTATATTGTAATCATTTAAATTTGTATGCCACATTGAAACCCAGTCTTGGGGAAATAATAATGGTAGTAGTAGTAGTAGTAGTAGTAGTAGGCACCTGGTCATCTTTATCCCTAAAGATATTAAAATTTGCTTTTTAGTGGCCTATTTTGGCATGGTGGTGGTGGTAGGATGAGATCATTTTCCTTTAAAGTTTGAGAATGTTTTTGTACCCCTGAAAATACTTCCCTCTTATGTATGCATGTAATATTTTTGGCTATGTTAGTGGGGGCACAGGGAGACTTCAATTAGAATTATTAGGAAAAATCTGTTGATGGGCTGACTATGGGTGAAACAGAAGGGCAAAAAGCAGTTTCCATCTGCTTTGAAGGCAAGGTGTTTATAGACAATGCATGCCTCAAAAGCACCTGGAAATTGGACTGAAGCCATGCTACAAGGCTAAAAATCAGAGCAAAAAATAAGCCGAGATAGTCTGGTTCAAGGCGGAAAATGTGCATCTTTGCACTTGCATATAAACACCCTGATGCAGGTACAGGGCTGTGGCAAAGTAAAACAATGAAAGTGAGACAACTCCAATGGATGTAATTACAATATACACAAACCAGACAGTCCAAAAGGGGGGCATGATGTGAAGGAGGTGAAGGGGGCATGTATGGGGGGGGGGACTTCCATGATTGTGCTTTACCAGTGTATCACTCACACACCAATGTACCAATGCCCTGTACCAGCAGAGCATCACAAATGTGACTGTGTGGCTGATCAAAGAGGCAGCCATAAATGGGATGGCATCTGGGAGGCCGTGGGAGGTAGGTACTTTGAGGTTGCAAGTGGTGTGTTTGTGCGACTGTGAACATGTATGGTGAGGAGGCAACAAAAAAATATTTACCCAAGCAGCATGGCTTGACACCATGCTGTGTGATCAGGCCGTGCATATTCAATGTGCCTGGGGAGTGGGCTGTGTGGACAGTGGGGATCGACCTGCTTTTGGAAAAAGCAGGATCAAGCTACTTTTTCCTGCCCAGCTGCTCCGGCCCTAAGTCTATAATGGGTTACATGAGGAATAGATATCATTTGTGACCAGGGTTCTGATCTAAGGAGTACATTTCTCAACAGCCTCTGTAGTGATCTGTCCCTATGACATACTGAGATACAGAAAAGGGAGCTATCCTTCCTTAGGAAGAAGATGGAAAGAAATACTGGTAAAAGGAGAGAGAACACTATATCCTGGGAATAAGTCTAAGAACAGTGAGTATTCTGGAATAGTGGACAGCCCTTACTCACTGAATGGTAGTCCTAGGATTGTTTGTACATCAATTAAATTGGAAAAGCCCTGGAAGAGGAGGACTTAATGCACTGCTGAAATTAGATAGCTTAACTAAAGACATGCCATTTCTTATGTGCTGTCCCCCAGTAACTGCAGTGTTTTTTATAAACTACAACAAACACCATTAAACCAACTGTTGTAGTTAGCCACAGGTTATTGTGATTTTCTGGAGCCCATTATGGAAATTCACAGAAGAACCCTCAGTACTTGCCTCCAGTCATGGATGAACAGGCATGCTGCTGATTTGTATTATCATTACAATAACTCTCTTTTCCTTTTTCTGTGTACCATGTAATTCATTTTCACCAACAGATCATAGTGAGTGTTGAGGGTGCTAGTTTTCCCCAAGTGGTCTTGCTTTACCTGTGGTAAAATGAGAGGTACAGGATGCTGCAGGATTCTATATAGACATGTGGGTTGCAGCTCAAATCACCTTTTTAAAAAGCCTGCCCCAAGATATACCCCATCTGTCAGTGCTCCATTTATTTATTTATTTTCTATGCTACCTTTCTCCAGGAATGGGACACAAGGTGGCTTCTAAAGAGAATCAGTTTAAAAAAACCCAAAAAACCTTAAGATTTTTTTTAAAAAAATCTTCACACTAAACAATATAAAACAACTTAAAAGTCATACCAAAAAAGTTAAAATAAATAAAACACACATCTAAATAAGAACCTTCCCTGCTTACTCTTTAAAAGCCTGCTTAAACAAAAGCCTTTGCTTGCCAGTGAAAGGAAAGCAGGACTGAGGCCAGTCTAGCCTCCCATGGAAGAGAGTTTCAGAGGATGGGAACAACCATTGAGAGGGTCTCTTTCCTGTCCTTATGAAGTGAGCCTGTGCTGGTTGCAGGACTGAGAGAAAGTCTTTCCCATACATCTTAAAGTTCTGGCAGGTTCATATGGGGAGGTGTAGTCTTTCAGATAGTCTGGACCTAAGACATAAGAATGGAAAGTTCTTTATTAGGACAGAGTGAGGGTGACTTCAAGTGTTTGTCATCTCTAGTCTTCTCTCTCTCTCTTTCTAACTACATGTATAAGATCATACACCTACTGATATCAATGTAACTGAGCCATGACTTGTCACTTTTCCAGTGACCTGAGCAAGCCACTAGGTGCCTTAGAAATTTAAGGGATCCTTCCTGTGAGGGAAGTCAGTATTTTAAATTTCCTTCCTGTGAGGGAAGTCAGTATTTTAAATTTCTAGGAGCTAATTAGACAAGATGTTCCCTGAACTTCCATCTTTAAGGAACGGGATTTTTAAACTCTATATCCACTTGAAAAATCCCAGCAGTTTTACAATCCAAGATGATTTTCTCTTGCACATGATTGCTGAGTATTCTCCTATTTTAGCCTTCTGTGTTTTTCCAAATCTATGGCAAGATGACATGAATAATTCCAGAGTTCTTTTCATTATATCGTCTGTCCTGAATCTATTTCTTCCTTTTTCTTCACTTGTTTTTCCTAAATAAATTTCTTAATTTAGTAATGCACTTTGAGGTAGAAGACATAATGAGCTAAATCCAGTTTTTAGTCCCAACTAGAGTGATCCATTGAAAGAACAGGATTTCTTAAATCATTATTTAGGCATATCCCGTTAATTCTGTGAGTCTATACGGGATGAGACTAAAAGTTAGATTGAGCCCATTGTCTCTCCCAAGTTTTGCATAGGTGATGACAATTTGTGGAAACACAAATTTGCTACTGGGGAAACAGAAAGGAACCAGAACTTTGGTAAGAGTTTTTTCAGTGCTGACATACTACTTGAGTCCTGTTTAAGGGGCTGTCCAAATTGGCAAAATAAAATGACTTCAAACCAACTTGAAGCCTACCTGTTCAGACAATGTACAGAGCCAAACCAGGTGGAAACTGACATGAAGCTGTGCTGTGCATCATTGCATGGGCATATAAACAGCACAGTGTTAGTGCAGGAATGAGGAAAAGCCCAGGTGGCATACAGGAGTGGTCTGGAACATGTGCCCTGGGACTGGTGAGATGCAGCTAACAACACCATTGCTCGTCATACTTTTTTTCATTTGAGCATACAGGCACATGTGGCCAGCTGTACCATTGACCCATTAAGCTGTGACACACACATGATGTGAAAGTACGACAAAGATGGCAGGTTGCCAATAATTTAATGGATGTAATTAAAACATAGACAAACCAGAAAGTCAAACAGGGAGGCATGGGGTGAATGGGGGAAAGGGGGGGCATGTATGGGGGAGGACTCCCTGATTGTGCTTTGTGTCACTGGGCACACCAATGCACTGTACGGGCAGTGTATTGCTTGTGCAGCTGTATGGCCGGTCACACAGGGCATCCATTGGGACCGGAATGCAATGGTGCACATGCTTGGTGTGGAGGCAAAAAACCCAACAACAATCAAGAGGTGCAGCTTGATGCCATGTTTTGCAGACTAAGGAGCGGGCCATACAGATAGCAGGTTTTCCACCTGGTTTGGGAAAAACCAAGATCGACCCAGTTTTTCCTCTCCCTCTGCTCAGCCCCTAAATTATGAAGTTCATTAAACTCTTCTGGAGCACTAGACTGAACTAGAGTAGCTACGCCACTTCAGCTAAGCCACTGCACAAAGGAAGAAGAGCAAAAATCTCTATGGCTCTGAACTGCAGAATTTCAAGCACATGCAGTAGACCTCTTTCTGTTTCCCTCTTTCTGCTGTGCATAACTGCACATGTGTTCTTCTAAAAAAAATCACAAAAATTATAGAGAGGAACTTAAATAAATAAATATGAAATTGCTAAAAAATTTGGGAGAATAGGAATTACCTTCCTGTTCTGGGTTTCCTGTTTGTTTGTCAATAAAAACCATTGAAAGTTTGGGTGACTGGACACCTGCTAAACAAAGCACCCATCCACTAAGCTTCACTAAAAGACAACAGAAGATACATTATTGAATTCCTCTTGAGAAATATAAGATTATAGAAGTGCATTTCCAAACAGTGAACAGAAACATGCTAATTTACACAATGACTAACATATTTCAGAAAGTAAAATTATTTGCATATTTGTTTCTTAATTTTGTTCAAAGCAACTGTGTCTGAAAATTAAAATGTTCAACCATTAGTTTATGTTTTTATTTCTTTGATGACATTTAAAGGTTAAATAGTATTATTTAATATTAAGCCTTCAAAGGCCAATAATTTATCCATATACCTAATTAATAATGAACATAGCTGGTGGCAATTTGCTAAAAAAAACAACAACCAAGACTTCCTAATCAATCAGTTTTTTGTCATATAGATTGCCATTCTGAATGGATGGTCATTTACCTGTTAGACTGTCTGAAGAAGCATCTTGCAGGTGCTTCGTTCTTCCACTACCTCTTTATGCTATTTCTTTGCAGAAATTGTCTAATGTTCTGTGTTTGCATGCTGCTTGGGGCCTGGTGATGAACCATTAAATAAAATGATCTATTCCTAGGCCCAGCAGTAGGTTGGTTGCCAAAAAGTAATCTAGTACAATTAACTATCCAAGATCTAAGTACGACATTATTCTAAGAGGTCTGACTGTAGCCACCTGGAAGAGCACAGAGCTCAAGGGACCATCATAGATCAAAATATTTATTTTTATGTTGGTGTGTGCGTGACAGATTAGTCTGGATTTATGAGAAGGATATCTGTGGATTCAAATATTGCTTTTACCTTTTTGTTTACACCTTTTCATTATTTGTATAGCAGTTGAAAATAATCTGCCATTTCTCCTGCTTGGGAAGAAAATCAGCATTCTTGAGCTTTCCATCCTTATACAATATATAGTATATCCATCTTTCAGGGTCCGCTAGCTTAATCCCCAACCCCCCCAACCCCCCAATTACATCTACCAGTACATGTGGCCATTATGCTATTCTGGACTTGCAAATCTCTGTGCCAGCAGATTGTGGAGGTTTAATATGTCATATTTATCTTACATTATACATGCTGATGGTCTTAAATTATTTCGTAAGACTACTTTGTTGTTGTTGTGTGCCTTCAAGTAGTTTCTGGCTTATGGTGACTCTAAAGTGAACCTGTGTGTGCTAACTCATGGCGACCCTGTGCATGAGATGTTCTCTACTGCGCTGCTTAGGTTTTTGCACTGCCAATCTGCTGGGGTCTCATCTAACTCTATCATTCTGTGAATCAAAGGTGAATCATAAGTGTCTCATGTAATTTCTGACTTTATTGGAAGGATATATCCCTGCCCTTGAACAACATTCCCAAGACGGCTTACATATTTAAAAACTTTAGTTACTTTTTTTTAAATGGATTCTCTCATTCCAAGATTTGTACAGACCTGAACAGTAAATGGGAATAGTTGGGGGTGCACACAACAGATATTTGTATCATTGCATACCTGAGTTGTCTCCAAAGGGCCCATACATAGAATCATAGAATCATAGAGTTGGAAGAGACCACAAGGGCCATCCAGTCCAACCTCCTGCCATGCAGGAACTCCCAATCAAAGCATCCCCAACAGATGGCCATCCAGCCTCTGCTTAAAGACCTCCAAGGAAGGAGACTCCACTACTCTCCGAGGGAGTGTGTTCCACTGTCGAACCGCCCTAACTGTCAGGAAGTTCCCCCTAGTGTTGAGGTGGAATCTCTTTTCCTGGAGCTTACATCCATTGTTTCGGGTCCTAGTCTCTGGAGCAGCAGAAAACAAGTTTCTGCCCTTCTCAATATGACATCCCTTCAAATATTTAAACACGGCTATCATATCACCTCTCAACCTTCTCTTCTCCAGGCTAAATATCTCCAGATCCCTAAGTCGTTCCTTATAGGGCTTGGTTTCCGGACCCTTCACCATTTTAGTTGCCCTCCTTTGGACACGCTCCAGTTTCTCCACATCCTTTTTGAATTGTGGTGCCCAGAACTGGACACAGTATTCCAGGTGAGGCCTGACCAAAGCAGAATAGAGTGGCACTATTACTTCTCTTGATCTAGACACTATACTTCTATTGATGCAGCCTAAAATTGCATTGACCTTTTTAGCTGCTGCATCACACTGTTGACTCATGTTCAACTTGTGGTCCACCTGGATTCCTAGATCCCTTTCACACGTAGTCTCATTCAGCCAGGTGTCCCCCATCGTATATCTGTGCTTTTTGTTTTTCCGCCCTAAGTGCAGTACCTTACATTTCTCCGTGTTGAATTTCATTTTGTTAGCTTTGGCCCAACTTTCTAGTCTGTTCAAGTCATTTTGAATTTTGATCCTGTCTTCTGGGGTATTAGCTACTCCTCCTAATTTGGTGTCGTCTGCAAATTTGATAACTATGCCCCCAATACCATCATCCAAGTCATTGATAAAGATATTGGATAGCACTGGGCCCAGGACAGAGCCCTGTGGCACCCCACTGGTCATTTCTTTCCAGGTTGAAAAGGAGCCATTGTTGAGCACCCTTTGGGTTCGGCCAGTCAACCAATTACAAATCCATGTAACAGTTACTTTGTCTAGCCCACATTTTACCATCTTGTTTGCAAGAATGTCATGGGGAACCTTGTCAAAGGCCTTACTGAAATCAAGATATACTATATCCACAGCATTCCCTTCATCTACCAAGCTGGTAATTTTATCAAAAAAAGAGATCAGATTTGTCTGGCATGACCTGTTTCTCTGAAACCCATGTTGACTTTTTGTGATTATGAAATTACCTTCCAGATGTTCACAGACTCTCTGTTTAATGATCTGCTCCAGAATCTTTCCTGGTATTGATGTCAGACTAACTGGATGATAATTGTTGGGATCCTCTTTTTTCCCCTTTTTGTAGATGGGGACAACATGTATATAATTGGTTTAGTTCGGTTTGGTTTGGTTTGGTTTAATTTGAAGCCGCTCTATGTCCTACTTTTGGGGGAAAAGCAGAATAACAACAACAGCATCATTTTCTCCTAGTGTTTTGATGCAAAGCTCTCTTCAGAGATTGTAGTGATGCCATTGTTCTATCTCACTGATTATTGAAAAAAATCTGTGCTAACAGAGGCAGGAAATAGAACAAAACATAGCTTACAAAATATATACTCAAGAGAAAATTGTGTCCCAGTCCTTTTTGCTTCCTTCCACTTCATTCTGCCATCAAGAATGATGCAAAATTCACCTTCTTAAATTGCAGTTTTTCTGAATATGCATGCCTCATTTATGTTGTTATGGTGTGTTGATAATTCACACTAGTGATAATAGCATTATATCATGACTGGAACTAATGTAGAGCAGAAAAAATAACTTTGGGGGGAGGCAGACGGGCAAAAAGGGGTGCTTTGAGGGTGACTTGTAGGTGTGGCCTTTAGACAACGCACACCTAAAAGTCTCCAGGGAAGCTCCCTCTAGCTGTCGTATGCTGAGAAAAGCTGTTCCAAAAAGGAGCAGTTTTCCCCTGCTCCTTTGGTGAAGATGCACACCTTCACATGTGTGTATGTATGCAGCGACACTAATGCACCAGAAAATGACCATATAAATGCACTGTTGCACATGCGGCGGAAATTGACTCGGCGATCCAGAGCATGCGCCCTATGATGCAAGCTTTAATTTAAAGCGCCCTATGCTTCCAGGTGTGGATGCACTGGCTCAGATGCGCTTGACTATTAGACCCCTAACCCTAACCCTAATTGTAACCCTAACGCTAACCCTAATTGTAACCCTATGCATGCGCCCTAGCAACTGCCCTCTGTTATGACAATAAATGCATTCTGTTGGATGTACGCTTTCTGTCAGCATGCACAGCAGTTTGCATGAAAGAGGCTTTTGTGACCTCTTCTGTGCAGATGTGCATAAGATCTGCATACCATTTCCTGGCATGATGGGGGGGGTGCTCCTGGAGTAATGTTTGTCCATGTGTCCTGTTGACCATGTCCCTTACATGACCACCAGCTGCATGTATCAAGTCTGTCCACACAAACCTCCCTTGCATGTATTTCTCCCCTCCCCCCCGATCTGTGTGGGACATATTTTGTGGAGGATAATGGAGTGTCTTTTCAGTTGACAAACCCGTTCCTTCGTCCCAAGGGTGGCACAATCAAGCAGTGGCACCTGTCTACTGCACCCACTCCTTGGGAGGAAGCAGAGGTCAGCAAATCCTTGCATGATGTGTGGGTGTGTGACAGGTCTTGTGCAGGTGCACAGGGATGCTGAACTTCAGTCACCTTTGTACACAGAGAGTGGCAGACTATATACCACCCTATGACAGGTCCTGTGCAGGTGTGCAGGGATGTTTTCCTGCACAGATGCACAGGTGTGGAGAGATGTTCTTGCACACATGCGCATGCATTTGAGAACAAAAAAAAAAAAAAAATTAAACCAGCCGCTGCTGGCCCATGCGGTTGCTCCATCTCCCTTTGCAGCGCCTTGGGGCTGGTGGTGCAGTTGCTGGGTCTTCAATACAGCCTCGGAAATGCTGCATTGACTCCCCCCAGTGTAGTTGCTCCATCCCCATTTCGGGCAACCTCAGGGCAGGCAGTGCGCTTGCTGCAGCTTAGAGAAAAGGCACCTTCAGGTCACCTTTTCCTGCCCGTCTGCATAGCCCTTAGTGTCTTGATAGTCACCTTCCACATTTTTCTAAAACTCTGACTTGATAGGGAGTATCACTGAGACTCTGTCTATATCACCTTGAGCTCTATAATGGTTTTGCAGAGTATTTTTGGTGTTCTTTTTTTTTAAATGCAGCAAAATGTATGGAGTCAGAGAGCATATGCTTCCCTCAAAAATTGGGATAGAAAATAAATATTAAAAGTTCACAAAATGTTGCCAGTGGTGGTTTGGGAAAAGAATGAGAATAGCTATTAAAAATATTCTACCGACTAAGTAACCAAAGTTTTTAAATGTTTGGGAAAAGAAGTATATTCTTCAGTCCCATACAGTGCCTGAACAATGGCAAAATAGTTTGGAACATGGAATGTTGTCTTTTATCAAGTCAGACTTGGCCATCTAAGCCTTTACAGACTGCCAGAAATAACACAGCTTGAGGCCACTCTAACTGCCTTGGCTCAGTGCTAGGGAATCATGGGAACTGTAGTTTATTGTGGAACCAGAACTCTCTGACAGAGAAGGCTCAGTGTCTCAGAAAAAAATACAGTTCCCATGATTCCCTAGCACTGAGCCAGGACAGTTAAAGTGTCCTCAAGCTGCATTATTTCTGGCAGTCTGTAAAGGCCACTTTCTACTGTGACTGGCCATCATACTATTTATTTATTTATTTGTTATCCCATCTTTCTTCCTACACAAGGATCCCAAACTTCAGAGGCTTTCACATCATCTGTTCTCTAATTCTTTTTTGTATGAAAATAAAGTGCTCTGGCATTGAGCTGTGTGTTACCTGTCCTGAATGTCTTTTACATTCACACAGGCTGCATCCACACTGCAGAAATAAGCCAGTTTGATATCACTTAACTGTCATGGCTCAATACTATAGAATTCTGGGAATTGTAGTGTCTTATAACACCACAGCTCTTTGAGAGGGAAGCCTAAATGTCTCACAAATCTACAATTCCCAGAGTTTCATAGCACTGAGCCATGGCAGTTAAAGTGGTGTCAAACTAGATTTTTCTGCAATTTGGTTGCAGCCACAGTGAACTTAATTGAATACAATGCTAAATCATAGTCAAAGCTTGGAAATAATAGCATTACCAGCAGTGTTGCTTTTTTTGTGGTAACATGTTCTTTTTGTGAAGTATGTAAATGGGAAATTCAGAGGTTATATGAAAGCACCTCTTTGGTTTGCTTTTCACTTTTGGGTGTCTGGGTGAGTGTTGCCTCTTACCTCAATTGTAAGAAGATTTTTTTTTAAAAAAAATACTTTTAAGTAAGAGCTCCACGCTGAGAAGAGCTGATTGCTCACATCTTTGCCTCCAGCAGTTCTGATTCACGGCAAAGCAACACAATGCAGCAGGAAGTGTTGCCAGCTGACACGTATATTTTCTGGACTATCATGTCACTGAGTTACACAAGGAACTGCAGCTTCTATAGGTAGCCATTCTTGCTTCTGGATTACTGCATATACTCATGTGTAAGTCTAGAAATTTTAGTTAAAAAAATGGACCCAAAAAACTTGGTTTGACTTATCCATGGGTCAGTGTAAGTACTGTATTTTTTTTTAAAGGAACCATTCCCTTCTCTGACTTATACTGGCTTATACATGAAGTCAACTAGTCTTATATGCACATACATATGGTATATTATGGGGAGTGCATGAGCACAAGAAGCTTGTATTTTTGTATTATGTCTGAATGTAGCCAATCTCATTTTACACAATATATTTCTAAATAAGTGACTTATTATTAAGTCACTTAGGGGGGTTGCAGACTGCCAGAAATAGTGTGAATTCAGTCCACTTTTAGGGTTAGGGTTAGTGCTAGGGAATCATGGGAACTGTTATTTTTCTGAGACATTGAGCCTTCTCTGTCAGACAACTCTGATGCCACAATAAAATACAGTTCCCATGGTTCCCTAGCTCTAACCCTAACCCTAAAAGTAGACTGAATTCACACTATTTCTGGCAGTCTGCAACCCCCCTCAGAACCCAGTTTGTGGCATATCATACTTGGCCTGTTTGGACAACATGACAAATTACAGTTTGCCAAAAGAAACATTGATAAGAGGCTGTCTCTCCTAGACTCGTATACCTGTAGTTATTGCAACACCAAATCCTGATTTTACATAATGTATGAACACAGTCTATTATTAGAATACCTATTTCAAATCTGCTCATGTGTAATATGAGCATGAAGCCTTAAGAGTTTCTAAAATAATTTTTCTTGCAACTTTTTCATGTTGCAGTCTTAAAAACTCATTATACTAATACTCATTTCTAGCACAATTCTCTCTCTAATGTATTCAACAGCAAGTCTCATTGAGTTCATTGGGGCATATGATTAGGTAAGTGTGTTGCAGCTAACATATGGACTGAGGGCTGAATCATGTGTTTGTCATACTTAAAGTAGATCCATAGAAATCAGTTTGCCTTATGATAAACCAATTTAAATTCCATTGGTTTCTATAGGTCTTCTCTAACAAAGATTGGATTTGATCATGTGTATTTATTCCAGATCTAGATTTCAGTATTGCCAGGTGGTGTCTGCTGTAAAATTGTTTCCCATTTCCTAAACAAAATTCTCATTCCTGTATTTAAGATAAATATATCTGTGTATACATTCTGGGAAAGGTAAATTTGGAGTGACTTCCCAGTATGTATGCATAGCTTGTACATGCAATGACAGTGGTGAGGGTTTGTGATGCATAGATTCTGTAAGCCAGTCATGTGTCCCCCAAAACAGGAACTTTTTTTTTTAATGTTACAAAATTTTAACATCTGGTTCATGCTTTCCCTGGTACACTCAAATTTTTGATAGTTTTTATTGTACCTCTGCCATTTTATATGAGTACTAGGTAAAACTACAAGTGAAGATCAAAATGATTAATACTAGCCACAAACCATTCTCAGTTTTTCTATCCTTGGGCAACTACTTGGTGATCTGAGCAGCTCAAAATAACAAAGTCTGCTCTGTAAATCAGAAATTCAAGTGCGGGTTTCTAAAGAAGTAGAACACATTTGCCAGTACTTGGATGAGCGACAGACAAGGAATGCCAGTGCTGTAGGCTATATTTCAGTGGAAGGCAATAGCAAATCACCTCTGAATATTGTAAGAAAACCCTATGAAATGCATGGGTTACTCATAAATTGACAGGCAACTTGAAGGCACATGCAAACAAACAGGTTGTTTTTTTTAAAAAAACAACAACAAAGATATAGATTAAGTCACTTAAACCAGACTGGTTTTGGTCTTTTACAAGTGATGGTTTTCATGAAGCTATTGTTCATTGTAAATACATTAATAGTGTTTTTAGAATATATAATAATTTTTCACCAGAGTAATACTGATAATTACCCAAGCAATATGCAAAATTAGCAGAGTTTCAAAAAGGTACGTAAATTAGAATACAATCCCCCCCCCAAGTGTTATCAGAAGTACTAGGCAGCAAAACCTAAAAATACTAAACTTGTTTAACTACTGCTGCTGTGCATTCTCTTTTAATTTCAAAGAGGCTTTTGTAGGGCTCTTGCCTAAGCCCTACTGAAATGACTGGATGTTGCTCAACAATAACACTGAGTCAATTGTATACTCTATCTTCTAAACTGGTATTTTACAACCCAGCAGGCTGCAATGGTGCATGATTCCTGAAATCCAAGCATTGAAGCATTACTTGTGAAAATAGGAAGATAGTTCACTATAGCAATTAGTAATTCTCAAAAAACACATTACAGTGTTGTTAGACAATTATTACTGTATTGCCCAGAGACAATAAGAAAATATGAAAGAGACAAAATTATCTTGTTGACCAAAGTATTATGCATGCTTACTTGAGATCAACTTCCACTGAGGTCAGTTAGGATTACTCGTAGGTAAAACGGTAGCAGACTTTGTAAGCAAAATTCTATAGGAACAGTAGCAGGTTTAGGAGTTGCACAACAGTTGCTCTTACTCAAGTGTAATGATTGAGGAGCTAATTTTCAGTTTGCAAATGTTTAGGAAGGCCAATTTTTTTGTCATTTTGATGTATAAGGTTGAAAAGAATATTTGTACATGTGCTAATAGTATGAGAGCTTGACACTGAATATAGGGAAACTGACTCCTTTGTTGGTGCTGAAATTTTGAGTCAGACCTTTATTACTGAGTATATTCTGTCATGTTGAGCAAAGAAGGAATAGTTGTCAACTACCCTTGCATTAAAGATGTGCTGTGGAGGAGAAATGTAATGAATGGTTTGAGGCCTATTACAGCCTGGTCTGGAGGCTGATGTCAAGTAACTTTTTGGAGGAACCTATTATGTAGGATACTTGCTAAACAGGATATAGTTGCTAATATCTGGGCTCAGATCCTTGCTCCTAGATAGTGAATTTAGATCAAAGAATGTGTCCATAGTACGGTTCCCAGATCAAGACCATCCTAGACTCTTGAGGACTTTTATCATAGCAGCCTGCTGTGTTCCTGCAACCAAATTTGTTTAAAGAAATGGAAACATACCTATTTGGGAACATTCATTATCACACTTCTCTGCAATAGCACTAAGGCACTATCAGTTAAAACACAGCACATTGGTTAAAACATATATCAATTTAAAAGAATAAATAAGACAAATACACAATGAAACAATCCATATTTTAAATTCAGTTTAAAAATAATCTGGATGGGCTTGCAGGAAGTGGTTTTGATGTATGGATAAAGTGCTTGGAGAAGTACATCATTCCATGTTCTTGCTTGGATCATGCCCGACTCATGGGGACCCTGCGGATCTTCCACTGCCTTGCCCAGATCCTGCAAGCTCTTCCCCATAACCCCCCTGATCAAGTCTATCCATCTGGTTTGTGGTCTTCCTCTTTTCTTTTACCCTCTACCTTTTCTAGCATTATTGTTTTTTCTAATGATCCGTGGCTTCTCTTTATGGGGCCAAAGTATGATAGTCTCAATTTGATCATCTTTGGGCCTAAGCAGACGGCGCAAAGCGCCGTTTTCGAGGCCAGGAAGGGGAGGGGCAGCCTCACGCTGGGCGCCCCAACCCCTTCCCGAAAATTTCGTCAGAGCGGCCGGCCCTCCGCACGGCCGGTGGCCCGATGACGCACTTCTGCTGCAGTGTCCGCACATGCTGCAGCGGAAGAGGCGCCAAAGATGTGCCGGAGGCCTTTTGCGGCACACCTTCGGCATCTTGAGGAAGGAGCACTATTTTAGCACTCCTTCCTGGGCCTGGGATGCTGCGCCATGGGGCCGAGGAGTGTGGATACCTCGGCCCTGATCCGCAGCTTTCCGGGGTGGCCCCGTGCCGTCCGTTGTTTCCAAGGAAAGCCCTGGTCTGATCTATTCAAGAACCCATTTGTTTGTCTTCTTGGCTGTCCATGGTATCCTAAGTACTCTTCTCCAGCACCACATTTCAAATGAGTTGATTTTCTTTCTGTCTGCCTCCTTCACTATCCAGCTCTTGGATCCGTACATAGTAATTGGAAATACAATGGCCTGAACGATTCTAACTTTAGTGCTCAGTTGTATGTCTTTGCTCTTGTTACCTGGAAATGCCTTATTACCTGAAAACAAATTAGACTACATTTACAACATGTTAAGCTACTAACTGTGCTGCTTCTTAGGAATGCTACTTACTTGAACAGAAAGAGCCGCATCTATTGTGGAGAACAAATTTAAGTGTTAGGGTCCATGGTTATCTCCACAATGGATGCAGCTCTTTCTGTTCCAGCAAGCTGCATTGATAAAGAGTCTCGGGCACTTCACATCATGCTACCTGGAAGAGGTCCTCTAGAGAGAGGATCACAGTGCATGGGCAGATTGATATGAGAGCAGTTCTTCCTTCAGATTTCCAGGTATCTCCACAATGAAGAACTGTTCCCATATCAATCTGCCCATGCGCTGTGATCATGTCTAGAGGACTTCCTCCAGGCAACGTGATATGAGAAAAAGAGCTTGCTTTCACTCAGTGGAAAGGGAAGCTGACATAGCACTATTTACTAGGTCTTCTAACTTGGTGAGATACTTTTATAACACTGACTGTTTTTATCCTGCTTGGTGGGGCTGCTATTTATTTATTTGGTGAGCCAAATGATATGGCTTCTGTTTGATGGCAGGCAAATAAAAATGCTTAGGATGGGGTTTATATACCCATGTTCTAGGTAAACATGCTATATGACATACTGTAAATTAGATTTGTGGTCTCCAGTTAAGATCCTATTAGTTACCTTCTGATTCTTCTAGAACAGGGGTAAGCAACCTTTCCCCTTTAAGGGCCGAGGGACTTCAGCTCCCTGAAGCCTCAGCCATGTTGGCCAATAGTCCCATGTTGGCCAATAGCTCCTGGGATTCTGGGATTCCCCTTAAAGGGGAAAGGTTGCCTACCCCTGTTCTAGAAGATAGTGTGTTGTGTAACTCAAAACCTTGCACATTTTTATATAAGCAGTTGCAAGTTGTTAAATGGTGGCTAGCAGATGGTCATGTGATAGCAGATCTGCTACTGCAATTGCATATTTTTGGATGTGCAAATAAATCATTTACCCAAAGTAAACTGACTTTGTTTATTATGTCAAACTGTTAGGAAATGATAGCAACTTTAAAATTTTAACTAATCCCTCTGCTTTCAATTATTGGTCATTTAGTGTGCATGGTCTTTGCACTCAAAGGGCATATTAATTTCGATGTAAAATGATAGTCATAGAAAACATGACAAGCTGCTTTGGCAATAAAAAACATTTATTGAAAATAATTCTGGCAATGGATATGAATACTAATGGTTAACTATACAGCTGCAGCAAAAGAGTAATCACAATGAAGTTGTGAACTATGGGTGTGGTACCTGAAAATCATCCATGATTACAGTAAATGTAATCACTAGTAATGCTGTTCCCCAAATCTTAGGAACACTTCTAAACTGAAGTCTGATTATAAGACTGAAGCAAGTAATTGATAAACTGCTTAATCTAGTCTTCTTCGAGGTGAATAAAGATTTCAGGGTAGAAAGAAAATGCAGGCTTTAAGAAACACAACATGTCAGTAGAATTCTTTTTTTCTTTTTTTTGGAAAAGAAACAAAGATAGCAGTAATTAATGACCCTGACTCTGTGCCAAAAAAGCTTTCTTCTGACTTAATTAAAACTTAAGACGTTTCAGTAGCCTCAGAAAGCCCCTGATGGGGTGAACTTTTGCAAACTCGTGAGAAAATTTTGTAAATTAAAGAAAAAGATGTGTGTTACCACTGGTGCCATGACTCTAATCCCTGACAGTCAAAGAATCTATTTAGCCAAAGCCTTTTCTTTTAACTGGCTCACACCTGCAGGCTTACTGACACTTCCTCTGTACCAGAAAAGGCATTTTTTGTGTTTTACGGAAGATCAGATAATAGGAGTCCTGCTGTTTCTTTTGTTTTTGTGCATTGTTCATTAGCCTGTGAGTAGCACGTACACTTGATATGCTTGGCTTACTCAGGGGTAGTACATTGGTAAAAAGCTTAAGGAGACACAATATTAGTGAAATGGAAAAATAGTTCAAATGAATACTCACAGTTGAAGGCAAGCAGAATGGGAGAGACCTGCTGTTCTTCACACTTCCATTTTCAAGAAAGCAGTATTTCATTCTGGACAGTGCTTGTTTTTTTAAAGGGAGAATCCTTTAAAATTATACTTTTCTATTTAATGCAAGTTTGAGTAAGCATGTGAGATATTCTTACTAGGTAAAGGATGTCCTGATTGCATTGGTAACATTTTATGGCATGAGGGATTTACTTGTTGACTGAATGCTACAAATAATAATATTTAGTTGCATACTAATTAAAATAAATGGCCTCATTATCTACATAAAAAGAAGGGATACAGTTTCATGTCTGTAACAATATAGCACTTTTTATATGATGTCAGGATTCCACTCCTGAATACCTGGATAGATCCTAGAAGCAGGTTCTGTGACTAGTCAAGCATTGTTCCTGGGTAGGATATACATTTAGTGGTGGAAAGGAAAAAGAAAATCATTATTTTTGTTTTTCCAACTTCAAATATCTCACATAGATTTTGATCTTAGTTCTGTGGAAATAAAATATAATAAATCCTGAATAAAAATGAAACTGATCATTGGCATTTATAGTGATGGTTAAAGACCGGATATCAATGTATTTGTTTTCGGTGAGCAATGATTACGCAGGTATTTTTAAATTATTATTTCTTTTCCTCCCATTTTCTCACAGCGTTTTGGCTATTTTGGTAGAAATGGATATTGTGTATACCAAATAAATAAATAAATAAATATTTTAAAAATGCGTCAGTAGAATGTTACAATAAATAAGAGACTGAAGGTGCTTATACAAATCCTATGTAGACCATTTTCTGTTAGTAACTAGGTCCTTCCATCAATGTATTTATGTATTTTTAGTAATATTTAAAAATATCATAGCAAAACCAATGTATTTCTGATTTGGAAACTGACTTTAGCAAGTTAACACTATACCTAAAATTTAAATTATGGGTCTCATGTAATAAGGACCACCTACCCTAAAGGCACCATATCCTGTCTGATCTTTAAAGCTAAGCAGGGTCAGCCCTGGTTACTACTTGGATGGAGGGGACCATGAAGTAATACCAGGTGCTGTAAACTATATTTCAGAGGAAGGAACTGGCAAAACCACTTCTGAGTATCCCTTGCCTAAGAAAACCCTATGGAATTCATGGGATTGCCATAAATTGACAGGCATCTTGAAAGCTGACTAGACCTATAGATTTGCCTTTGAATACATTATTAGTCTTATTTTGGAATATATTTGCTATGCATTTAGAGTATCTTTTGTGCCACAGTATAATTTAGAAGGATCTTAAAAAAAAACCCAACTACTGTAATAGTATATGTTTGGAAATTGAAACTTTTCCACTGGGGGGGGGGGGGAATAGAATTTAAAAGCATCTTGTTACACACTCTGGGCAGAAATCAGAATCAATAATTCTAGCAAAAACAGATTTTTAAAGTAAAAATTTGTTGTGGGTCACTATGAATGTATTTAAAAGTTTCACATCATAATCTGTTTTGAATTAAGCTGAACTACAAATTAAGTTACTTAACATTTTAGTGTATCTAACATATAATTAAGAGAAACATTTTTGTTTACAGAAAATGTAAGCTTATTCCATGCATGCAGATTTATGGGAAATTATGTAAACATTTTTGTTTGAGTTACTATTTATAATAAAGTGTAATCTCCGTAACACTAGATGAAGTTGAAATACACAAGGACTGAATTTGACCTTTTCCTCCTTAATTTTTGTTATCTGTATAAATATTAAATGAGAACTTTTCTGGCATTATGAAAGTTGCTCACCTATTTTAATAGTAAGATATATTACATACTGTTAATACTCTGGTAGAATACTCAGCTATTAGTTTTTGCCATTATATCTGCTTAAATCATATCATGATTAAATTTAGGCAGTGACCAACACTTATATATCCCTTTTCAACAAAAGCACTCAGTTATTTATACATTATAAATAGCAGATAAGTGTCCCTTGTTAATACCATCTTGTAAAATTGCTGATACTTTTCTTACTCTCAACGCTGAACAAACAGCATTTGGCTGCCCTTTTACAACCATGGAAGGAAGAATGAGGTTATTTTA
>JANUYF010000004.1:47498611-47601111 GCA_026167975.1 Phrynosoma blainvillii | reverse complement strand
GCTTTTCGGATTACCCATTTATATAAGCACTGGCTTCATTTATCTAAGACAGTGGTTCCCAAAACTTTGCTTCTCCAGATGTTTTGGACTTCAGCTCCCAGAATTCCTGACTGTTGCTCAAGCTCTCTGGGGCTCCTGGGAGTTGAAGTCTAAAATACCTGGAGGACCAAAGCTTGGGAATCACTGATCTAAGGTATTTCTGTTTCTGTCAAGATGACTCAGCTGTAGGTTTAACACTAAGCCAGTGGGATCCTAGAACTGCTTTATATACAAATTCAGAATAGGATCTTCCTAGTGACACTAGACTTTACATTCCACTTGAGCAAAGATAGAAACCCTATGGGAGATTCATCCATTCTTCATTGTAATAGTTATCCATATAACTATAATAACCTTCACTTTTTATATTTTCTTCACCCATGATTCACACAACTGGTACACAGAGTGGGAAACAGCATGGTGCCTATGTATATGAGAAACAAGAGAATCCAAAGAGTGCCCATTTTCAGGAGCAGGCCTATATCAAGCATTATGTATAAAGCCATTCTGAATTCTGTGCCTCTCCAAGTATGTATGAGGCTGATTGTAGAAATTGTTTTGGGAAAAATTCATTAGTAATTATACATGTAACCCTCAATTACGATGGCATATATTTCTCCATTGTAAATTTCATTGAAAGGAATATTTATATATTGGTCAAGTGTTTTGTTGTGAAATACAACACTAAATAATAATAATAATAATAATAATAATAATAATACATTTATTTCTATCCCACCCCTCTGCAGAAACAATCAGGGTGGCTTACAACAATACAATACCACAATGTACATCCCAAACCCAACCCACCCCTTAAAATAGTATTAAACATCGAGAAATTTTAAAACAATTAAAAAAAAAACCAATAATACAGCTAAAAAATCATAATAACAGGCAGGCAATCAGTTACACGAATGGCAAAGGGTAGGGGAAAAAATAAACTCACTCCTTAGGCCGAGAAAGACTAGTCAGGAAAGGAAGAGATCTGTCTTCACAGCTTTTTAAAAAGCTGTTTAATCTGGTAATCTGACAGATCTCGTCTGGCAGGCCGTTCCATAATCTGGGAGCGGTTGCCGAGAAGGTCCTCTGGGAGGTTGCAGACAGCCTAGTTTTAACAGGCTGAAGCAAATTCCTTCCAGAGGACCGGAGTGTGCAGAGTGGGTTATGTGAAAGGAGGCAGTACCGAAGATAGGTTGGACCCAAGCCATTTAGGGCTTTAAAGGTGATGACCAACACCTTGTACTGAGCCCGAAAACTGATCCAGAAACTGATAATAAGCAGTTATTCTACAAATAATTTTAAAACATTCAAATAAAACTCATTTTCAAACTGTTATTCCATGGGGGCTGGTTTTAGCACTCTTACTAGATGAAGAAATATTTTTGAAATATTTCAAAATATTTTTGAAATATTCCAATCGTTGCATACTATGTGTCTATAAAAATCTCATTTGGGTATCATGTATAGACAGATTTTCAGCAGAGTTTTTAATGTGTGACTATAAAATATTTTTGCTGATGTTTTCAGTACAACAGCTGTTACATAAGTCTTTAAAACATATGCTAAGTAAAGGAAGATATTTTGTAATAAATTAATAGTTAATTAGAAAAAAAGATGAAATAGAAATGTGTTTAATTTTAGGCATTCCCTTCCAACATCAACCAGGTAGAAAACAATCCCATTTAGAAAGGAATTTCCACTTTATTAGAAGTAGTTTCAAAGAAGTGAGTAGTAGTCGACACTGTTATTGTCACTTAAGATTTCTTTTTCTCTTCATTCCATATTTCTTCTAGCTTCTTCTTTCCAAATCTTCTGGAGTGCCTGTAATTTCTTGGGTAGGAGCCTAACAGGCTCATCAGCAACAGACGGCAAACATAATAGATGTGAGGAATTTCCAGAGATTTATGAGGTTTAGCTTTGGAAAGTATACTGTGTCTGGTGTCTCTGGTATGTGACAAGCACAAAGGAACAGGTCCCCCAAATGCAAAAAACAAAACAAAACAAAAAACCAAATAGGCTGTAAAAGAAGTAATATTGTTGTTGTAAATATTATGTTACCATTTTTAAAAATGGAACACACACCATAGCAAAAAACCCCAAAACAAAACAGAAAAACTCTCCCAAACCAAAAAAACCTATTATGTATGTAAAGCCCGACAGTTATTGGCTAAGTGTGAAACAATTTTGTTGTTGAATGACAATGTCTCCAAATTAGCTTTTATTACATCATTAAAAACAGCATAAATATAAAATATTTTATTCCCTTTGGAGGGCAGAAGAAAATAAACTCTGATATGTGTTATCTGTCTTCCAAAAAAATACTTGTTTTGTAAAATAATGGAAATAATGGAAATATAAAAATGCATAACTTAAAGCATGAAAATGTTTTAGATTTAGCCTGTAGCTGTGCAGGGCTTTTTAATCATTTGGTCATGGCACTTGCTCTATTTTTGCAAATGCTGCATTACCATTTTTGTCACTGATTTGACTGTAATACCCATGTGCTGCAGATGGCACATACTAAAAATATGCCTCATTTGTTGTTAACTGCTGTCAAGTTGACTTCTAGAATCATATTTCAAATGAAGTGATTTTCTTCCTATCAGTGTTCTTCTTTTCACAAACATACATAGAAATGGGAAATACAATGGCATGGCCAATCCTAACATTTGTATTCAGTGATATATATATATATATATTTGTAGAGTTGGAAGAGACCCCAAGAGCCATCTAATCCAACCCCCTGCCATTCAGGAATACACAAAGCACCCCTGGCAGATGGCCATCCAGCGTCTGTTTAAAAACCTCCAAAGAAGGAGTCTCCACCATACTCTGAGGGATCCTTGATACTTGAGGATCTTGTCTAGTTCTCTCATATCTAGGTTGAATTTATGTAAATCATTTGTGGTTATTATTTTTGTTTTCTTAAAGTTCAACTGTAAACTTGCTTCTGCACTTTCTTCCTTTTTTCAGTAATCATTCTAAATCATTACTATTTTCTGCTAGTAGTATGGTGTCATTGCATATCTTAAATTGTTGATGCTCCTTCCTCTAATTTGCACACCTCCTTTCAGAGTCTAATCCTGCTTTACGTACTCTTCTTAAAAGTATGGTTTATGAATAAAAGACTTACTCTTCCATAAGCATTTCCTCATTAAGATCACATGCCCTGAAAAAAGATAATCACTCTTAGCAAAACTGTTTATAAAAAGATTGCAAACTTTTTAAAAAAATAATATTCTTATTGTTTCATAACTACAGCACAATCCTTCGATATTTACTTAAAAATTGATCCATTCAAGTGTGGTTTATTCTCAACTAAGATTCCATAGGATTGCAGGTTTCTGCTTTATTGATTACAGTAACACACATTTCTTATTGAAAAAGTTAGAATGAACCTATTCAGATTTAAATAGAATGACTTTACTAAGTTTTAACATTAAACATTGAATATAATCTATGCAATATAGGAGGAACTTCCTGACAGTGAGAGCTGTTTGACAGTGGAACACACTCCGTCTCCTTCTTTGGAGGTCTTTAAACAGAGGCTGGATGACCATCTGTCAGGGATGCTTTGATTTTGAGTTCCGGCATGGGAGGGGGTTGGACTGGATGGCCCTTGTGGTCTCTTCCAGCTCTATGATTCTATGATATATTATATGGAATGCTTAAATTGCTGTGCCATTTTGAATCCTGTTCCTTATAATGCATCCTTCAATCTCAGTTTACTTTCATGTTTATAATGGAAATGTTTTTAAACGATTATTTATTACATTTGACCACTTATTTAAACATCTTTACCTTAAAAATTGATGTGCAAACAATTGGGACCTGTTTATAGTGGTTTTGTGTATGTAAACAAAATAAGCCATAATTTCAAGTATTGCACCATGCAATCTCTCTGCATTAAATCTCTCTGATTTCTCTCAGTAGATTAAGTTAGGAGAGCATTAGGAAAGAAGTAGACGCATGCCTCTCAAGCATGGCCACTGTTTACTGGGGGCTTGAGTCATCCCCCTACTCTTCTTGCTAGCTTGCTTCATCACTGTTGTCAAAGACATACATAAGCTGAGAGAAGAGAGCTAAAGGAGATAGTTATTACTGGGAACATCACTTTAACCTTCATTATCTGCTGAGGTATACAGAAACTGAACTGTAGTAGCTATTTGCAAAAATAGTCTTAAACAAAAGCTTGCCTACCCTCTGAGATGAGTATGACTTGAAACATTGGCCTCAAGTAGAAAGGGTGGCTTGGAGCTACTCTGGCCGCTCGAACCGCAAACACACCCTGAGAGGTGTGGGACTGCGGCAACCAGATGCTGCAGTCCCAAGGCCAGTCACCACCGTGGTCCACAACGGACCACCAGTAAGGAGTACTTTTTGTGCTCCTTTCGCAGCCTGATTTGGGCCACCTTAGGCAGCGATACTTCAGCTTCCGCTTGAACCAGAGGTAGGCATCATCTGAATGCCAAGCCCCTGGATCGGCTCAAACTTGTCACTTTTGACCCTTCTGTTTTAGGCCATTGATGTTTAATGCATGAGCTTTCTTGTATTTTCTCTTTACTATGCAGTAAGGGGATGCAGTGGCTTAGTGGTTAAGACACCAATTCTGATGATCCGAAGATCGGAAGGTTGGCACTTTGAGGCCCGAGTGCTACATGATGGGGTGAGCTCCTGTCACTAGTCCCAGCTTCTGCCAACCTAGCAGTTTGAAAGCATGCAAATGCAAGTAGATAGATAGGTACCACTCAGTGGGAAGGTAACAACATTCGGTGCAGCCATGCTGTCCATATGACCACTGGAGCAGTCCTTGGACAACACTGGCTCTTCGGTTTAGTAACAGAGATGAGCACCACCCCCTATAGTCAGTTATAACAACATTCATGTCAAGGGATTACCTCTACCTTTACCTATGCAGTAAGGCCTAAGAAAGTTTTCAACTATAGTGTAATCATCAATATTAAAAAGGTAACTCATATTATTATTTCCCATGCTATCATTTATACCCCGGTCTTCAGAAATGCTTTCAAAGCATCTTACAAATTGGTAATTAGACAGTTCCCTGCCCTCAGGCTTACAATCTAAAGACACAACAGACAAGTAAAGGAGATGGCGGGGGCGGGGGGGGGGGAATTAAGTCCAGCAGAAACTCTCTTCCACTGAGGCCATGACAATTTAACCCAATAGGTGGATTTTTAAAAAGTTTTAATAATGTTCTTTCTACATTTCCCCTATTTAATGTTGTTGTTAAGTATAGAATAAAGCTTAGTATTTTAAATATTTTACCATGAAAATCTGTTTCTTCAGTTATTGCTTATTTATTGCCTTCTATTTTTGTATTTGTTTATTAGATTTTTATTATTATTATTATGAGAACCATTTAACAAAGGGCTTTACTGTATGGGGTGAAACAGATGGGCCAAATAAAGCAGTTTCCACCCGCTTTGAAGATGGGGCATTTAGATGATGCATGCCTCCAAAGCGGATGGAAACCAGATGGAAGCTATGCTCCAGGGTTAAGAACAGGAGCAAAAAAAGCCAGGATATTCCAATTTAGCCTGAAAAATGCGCACCTTCAACCCTGCATATAAACGCTTTGATGCGAGAATGGTTCTGAAGGAGTAATCCATCCTAAACCTAACCCTAAAGCTGCACATAAACGCACCAATGCAGGTGTGCATTAAAAAAAGACGAAGCCAGCGTACCCAAGTGGTTGGGGTGGCAATGCAAAAAAGTGAAAGTGTGACAACCTCCAATGGATATAAGTACAGCATGCACAAACCAGACAGTCCAAGAGGTGGCATGGGTCAAAGGAGGGTGAAGGGGGCATGTAGGGGGGCATGACTGTGCTTTGCCAGTGTTTTACTGGGCACACTGATGCCCTGTCCTGGTGGAGGATTGCAGGTGCGACTGTGTGGCCAATCCAATGGAATGGCATCTAGGTAGCAGGCAGTCACTGGTGGTGTGTTTGTGCAGCAGCGCACATGCATGGTGGGGAGATGACAAAAAAAATTACCCAGTGGTATGGCTTGACGCTGCGCCATGCGATCAAGCCATGTGCTTCTGGGCTGCCTTGGGAACAGCGAGTGCAGACAGCGGGGGTTTGACCCAATTCTGGAAAGTTCATGTTCCACACACTTTTTCCTGCCTGTCTGTTCTGCTCCTATGTTTTAATCGATTTTTAAAATTAATGTTTTATATGGTTTTCACTCTATAGCAGTTTAATATTATTTTAATCTAAAATTTTGGTATATTTTTAAGCCTTTTTTTTTTTAACTTCTGTCTCGTTCCATTCTGTAAACTACCTTGAGTCTCACTTTTGGGGAAAATGTGGGATTGACTAGTTGGATGGTGTATGCAATCTTTTGAAGAAAGAAATATCCATACAAAGCTCCCCTTTGATCCACCTCAAGTCTTCCTGGAGAAGCTCCTTCTATCATTCCTTGGATGATGTGGAGGAGCAATCCACTATCCTGAGAATTATAGGGGGTGCAGACAGGAAAGCGGCAGATTGGGACCGAGGCTGCCCCATGCCTCGGCCCCGATCCTCTCTTTCGCCACCTGGGAAAGGAGCGCTAAAATAGCACTCCTTCCACAAGCCGCGAAAGGGGTGCCCGAAGAACCGCCATGTGGCTCTTCTGCGCCTCTTCCAGCTCAGCGTGTCCGGACGCTGAGCCGGAAGGACATAATCGGAGTGCCTGTCGTGTGGAAGGGCGAGCGCTCTGATTACGTCCTCAGGAAGGGGTTGGGGCGCCCAGCGTGAGGCTGTCCCTCCCCTTCCTTGTCTCCAAGATGGCACAAAGCGCCATCTGCAAAGGGGGCATGTCTCTTCAAAGCAGTTCCAGAGGCAGGTGTCATGTGATTAATCTGAAGATTTAACCATTGATTCTGCTTTCACTTCCTCATTTTTTTCTACTATGCCTTAGCAGTTACAGCACTTTCCAGGGTGTCTTTCTCCAACATTTATTAATGTGTTTTTGCTGGGTTTTTTTTTTCTTCTTTTCTACTTCTGCCTTCTGTACACTAAATAGGGTCTCTATGTTCAGGTATGTTAAGTATAAGATATGTTCTCCATGTATGTATCTTAATACAAATGTTGAAGAAATCAGATATGGGGATGGAATCGCAGGCCAATATTGTTCTTTTCACATGTTTTAAAGTCATTGACAGCATTCACCTGGAAACTGAGTAGCTGATTAAGTGCAGATAGTCAACTCACACCTGATTACACAGCAGAAATGTTATATTAGGGGTTTTTTAAAGGGAACTTTTTAAAAAAAAATAATCTTAACTTCTAAGGCTGTATCCGCAGTGCAGAAGTAATCCAGTTCAACACCACTTTAGCTGTCATGGCTCAATGCTATGGAATTCTGGGAATTGTAGTCTATTGTGGCACCAGAGCTCTCTGGCAGAGAAGGTTAAATGTCTCACAAAACTACAGTCCCCAGAATTCCATAGCATTGAGCCATGCTGGTTAAAGCGGTATCAAATTTGATTATTTTTATAGTGCAGATGCAGCCAAAATCAGTGAGTCCAGCCCAATATGTGTGGAAAAGAGAGTATCAAACTTCATTACAAACTTCAAAACAATAGTAAATTAAATGAAAACACTGGACTATGATAAGGTATGATTGTTCATTGGCATACATTTGTGCTGTAAAGGACAATTTAAAAAACTATCTTTTGTTTTAAGAGTTTTTGGTACTTTGGCCTGATCTGTCCAATCATATCTCAGCTTATTAGTCTAATATATGCATGAACTTTGTATCCGTAGCCCCATTACTCCTCTCTTCATAGTGCATTGCAGTCAAAGCAAGAAATCACTAATTAAACATATTTTCCCATTATATTTCAACCAATAAACAATGGTTACCAATTTTGGAGCAAGCCACAATCTTAAATGAAACACAAACCATAGTTTTTAAGATGCCTACTTTTGATCAAATTAATGACTGTGGCTTATTAGTTTGAACAAAATGTGGGACTATAGTTAATTAGAGATTTATTGGAATAACACTTAGGTACCATGAATTGAGACTCAAAATGGCTATTCACCTGACTCCCCCCCCCAAAAAAAGCTTGTGTATAACCTCATTTAATAAACTGATATCAGATTGTCTAACCATTATGAGATAATTTTATGGAGTAAATTGGGTTGGACAGAGAACATTTCTTCAAGATTGGTTATGTTCGTTTTTAGAGGTTTTATTGAAAATAAAAATGTTGCCCAGCAGATTTGTGAAAGCAGAGTATAAGAGAAGTTATGATTATCCAGCTTTTTATAACAATATACTATATATAATATTTATGATTTTTTTTGGGGGGGGTTCCTTTCTCTACAAAAGCATCCCATATCTGTTATAGTTCTTGTCTGACAAATGAGACTGGATTACAAAGGCATATTTTAAATATTGGTTGAGGTATTGTTGTAGGATTTTTTTTAAAAAAATGCTGTTTTCTCCCCCTGACACCCCCCTCCCATGTACACGCAGTCACCCACCCACACAAACAGAGCCATTCGTTTTATTGTTATCTAAGTTTTACCAGGTTTAGGCTAGTTATTGACTTAGTAAATGTAAAAAATGTTGACATACTGTCAATGTTAATGTAGATATCAGTTCAACAGTAACCCCTAATGTATGTAAGAGCAAGTATTTTTTTTTTTTACCTTGATACAGAAAAGCAGTCATGTGTGAGATTTAATATACATCCTAATCTATCTTGTCATTGCACTAGCCATGGGTGATGTGCTAGGCAACCATTTTATTTCTTCTCTTCACACAATGGAATAGATACACATGAATGACAGTCAAATCTGCTCTCTGTAATTATTTGCAGGACAAACTGATATGTACAACAGGAATATAGCAGATTTCCTCCCACTCCCCATAGATTTAACTTCAAAGGATTTTATTTTTTAACTTGGACACAGATATGTTTTAGCAGCAAAACTATATGCTTCCAGAGGAAAGACATTTTATAATAACAATATTTGCTGTTAAAATCTTCATCAAGGATATTTAGGATGCTATTATATGCATAGTATGAAGCGGAATATAAATGAAGCTGCTTTGCTTTGCTTTGCTTTGAACACTGTAGATTACAGTGTTACATATTTATATAATATTATTTTTATGGTGACAAAATGTCTGTTTTTGTTAGACTTTGCTAACTATATAATGCATATATTTATTTGTTTGTTTCAAATTGATACGTGTTAGTATAAGTTAATTCAGATACTGCTTGCAATTGTCTGTTCTTTTCTTTTTCTAACCCATGTGTTTTACTCTTAAAGTAAAGGCATACAAGGTGGCACAAGTAAAAAATTATCTTTGTATGTGTTGGCAAAAACTAGAAACCCGAATATTGGTTTTTAATGTAAAAGACATTTCTGATGAGATTGCAGTTTTTCTAAAAAGAGAATTGAAAATGACACATAACTATATGCAGCCTGAATCAACAAAACTTTGACTTATATTAATTTAGAATGTACAATATCTTTATGTTTTTTTAAAAAAGAAATTTCTTTTTCCATCAATGCCCTTTTGAATTTATTAAAAAAGTTAGAATTTCACAATAGACTTTAGCATAATCACAAGGGCACAAAAGTAGATTGTTAAACAAAAAATAGAAACAGGCATACTGTTTACACCACTGTCCTACACTTGTTAACTTCACAGTAAATTCTGCTGTGTCAAGTGAAGCTGTTGTTGTTGTTGTTGTTGTTGTGTGTTTTCAAGTCATTTCTGACTTATGGTGATCCTAAGGTGAAGCTATCGTGGGGTTTTCTTGGCAAGATTTGTTCAGAGGAGGTTTTCCATGAGCTTCTCCTGAGGCTGAGACCTTGCCCAAGGTCACCCTGAGTGTTTCATGGCCAAACAGGAATTGAACCCTGGTCTCCAGAGTTATAGTCTAACACTTAAACCACTAAACCACTCTGCCTCCTGAAGTGGAGTTTACTTGAAAGTAAATATTTTTAAAATTGCATCTTTATGGTTTATAAAGCTCAGTGATGTCTAATGTATGTGTATGGTGCCTTTTTAATGCTGTAGTTTGATATTGTTACATTACATTTTGTAAATCACCCCAGTGCCATAAAATGAAATTCAGTATGAAATATCTGTCCTAAATAAATAATCATCATTTAATAATTGACAGTGAAATCATATACATGTCTTCTAATAAGTAAGCCCAGTATGTATATTTTGCTGTCTGCTTAAGTCATAATGGAGGTGTTATTTTCTCATATTTTACCTAACTGAAGCTTTTCATCACAGTTTTATATTACTGTTCTCTTTTGACCTCAGTAGCTTAGTATGACAGCCATAATCACTAATCTAAATTACAGAAATGCAATAACTGTTTAGCTAACAAAATTCTTACATGCAGAACTATATATTCCATCTTATTTTTAGTTCCTTCCAATAGTTCAATGCACCACTTTTTAAAAAAATGTAAGGGTGAAATTGTTACTTTATGTTTCGAAAGGGCAACTTTTTACCACAGTTAGCGTGATTTACCAAAATAATAATATTCACATCTATTATCTTACTGCACTTGTATTCCAAATAAAATATATCCACTAGACCAAAACATAGAGGCTGTTGTCAAAGTGGTCTACACTCATCCTAACAAAGGGGACCATGGACACAACAAGCATGACAAGGTAGAAGTGAACAGCCATATTAATTCCTGAACTATCTGCTACCAATCACTACTGTCTTTTGTTTTCGAATTTTACATACCTCCATTGAGTCTAATTTATTGTAAAATTACCCTATCTGGAATTTTAAGTCAATATGAGTTATTAGTGAAAGAAGTAAGGTTCCATTTACAGTACCATCAATTGTTGCCCTTTTATAGTAATTATATACATTCATACCTGATACTCCCTCTCCTTTCTTCTCCTTTCTTCTCCTCTCCTCTTCTCATTCCAGTGTAAACCTACATGGAATGATTATAAAACAATGAAATATTCAGTTAGAAAACTGAATTGCTATGGTTTTACAATATTGCATCTCTATAGTCTATGTTATAAAGTGCTCAAGAAGCAATGTTATTGTGGTGTTTATGTGTATTTGTATCTCTTTGGGAATGTCTGTATGAGAAAGAAGTACCAGCATTAGGTCATTTAATTAGAATTTGTGTTAACCTTATTTTCAAAAAGTAGGAAGTAGCTGAATACAGATGTCCCCCACTTTTTGGTGGTATGCTTTTTAATGTCTGCTCTTTCAACAGTCATCAGAACTGCCCCTCTCAGAACCTCATCAAGTCAGAAATGTCCTCACATAAATGGGATGGATCATCGTGAGTTTTATGCAAGCATACTTCATGTTTTTTCCCCTTATCTCACCTCCCTCCCATCCATCTTTTTCTCACATTCCATGCATTTTAATTGCACATACCAGTTTCTCATGCTCATAGCAGCTTTACCACCACACTGGCCATCTGAAAGACTGGGTTCTGCATTTCAACAGTTTCTGGGTTTTGACAGTATCTTGGTCCTAACCTGTCAAATAAGCAATAGATGCTTGTACTTGAGCAGGATTTTAAAATACTGAACAAATATCCTAGACTTCAGAATGAAATGGCCAGGATTATAGTTTGTTGAATTCTGGTTTGTTGTAGTGTCTGACTCATCCCTGTAAAAGCCAATTGCTTATTAGCCAGTGACAAACTAATATTAAAAAGCTATAGCTCTTTTGTGGTTTATGAATTCTGGCTTGTTTAAAACATGACTTAAAGTTATATTTGACCCCAGGCACCACATGGCTTGTTTCTTTTATCTGCCCAGCCTTGGTGTATGGAAGGCAATAAAAAAGGCTGGACAGCAGCTAGAGTTCAGGTGGCTGAGGCCCGAAACAGATAGGCCAAATAGGGTGACTTCCAGCTGCTTCAGGGATGTGGCATTTAGAAGTGGCCAGAAGCCGCTCTGAGGCCGCCTAAGTCGGCTGAAAGCCGCCAACAAAAGGAGCGAATTTAATTTGCTCCTGCCAGCAGCTGGCGGCCAGCTTCAGGAGCGGGCCATCCAGTCACTGTGGTCCCAGGCCAATCGGGGGTGGAGTGGCCACAGGCCATCTGCTTTGGCCCATAGGTAGCAAAGTGAATACAGACAAAAAGACAAATGAGAACCTTTCATCATATTTACTGTGTGGCAGTAAGCAGGGTAATAAATGCCTCATTATATGTTTGCTGTCTGTTGTGTTGAAAGAAATAAGAGTACTTCCCCTCCTGAAGAGGGCCTCCCTCATCCCAAAGGTAGGTAAGTATTACCAGCTAACTGGAAATATACTGAGGAAGGGGGCACAAAGAGCTTGTATACACTAGTTGTAGCGATTGGCCCATTTCAGGAGATCTTGGCTTATCATTCTAGACCCATTTTAGTATGGTTTATGACTGAAGTTTGGGACTCAAATAGCATTGGCACCTCGACATGTGACCAGGGTTGGGAGAAAGTTGGGAAAATGTTACCCATTATTCTTAGAATCATACAATCACAACCCCTTGCTAATGCAGAAATGTATAGCTAAAATATTTCTGACAGGTTGTTATTTTAAAAACATCAAATTAATGTCTGTCAGCTTCCAAGATAGCATGCTCCTTTGTAAGATGGATAGTGCTGTAAGGAAGCACTTCTCATAATTAATCTGAACCATTCTTGTAATTTGAATACATTGGTTTGGAGCATATAATCTAAAACAACAACAACGACAACAAGCTTACTCTATGAGCCCTTCAGATATTTGTAGATGGCTATTATATTTAAAGGTAGCTCTCAATTTTTCTTCTCTATGTAAACCATATCCAGCTGCCTCAATTGTTTCTTATAGGGCTTGGTTTCCAGACCCTTTATCATTTTGGCTATCCCCCAATTTTGTGTGATTTGCAAATTTGATAAGATACCTTCTGTAACATCACCTACAAAGATGTTCAATAACACTAGGCTCAGGACATAACACTTCAGTATCCTGCCATTATGAGGGACCTTGTCAAATGCTTTATTAAAATAAACTACCTCCCACAGCATTCTTCTGATGTAACTCTAAAAATAATTAAGATTAGTCTGGTATGAGTTGTTTTTGAGAACCCTAGTAGTAATCATAACATATTTTTCATAGTGGTCATAGGCTGTGTTGTAGAACCTATTCTGGCTAATTGACTGGTAATTGCCAGGATTCTCTGCTTTCCCTCATCAGAAAATGCAGTCCGCCCTCCTTATCCATGGATTTTTTATCCATGGATTCAAGCATCCATGGCTTGAAAATATTCCAAAAAAAGTATAAATTCCAAATAGAAAACCTTGATTTTCCATTTTGTATAAGGGGCACCATTTTGCTAAGCCATTGTATTTAATGGGACTTGAGCATCCATGGATTTTGTTATCCCCGGGGGGTCCCGGAACCAAACCCCAGCTGATAACAAGGACCCGCTGTAGATGTATTTGCTTTACTATTGTCTGCATTAATCTCACTTGTTCTCCAAAAATTCTTCAAGATTATAGGTAGAGACTTAACATCTGCATGTTCCTTTATTGCCCTTGAATACAATTCATTTCTCTCCTGAGACTTGTACAGGTTAAGCACCCCTAATCCAGAAATCCAAAAACCTCCAAAAACCAAAACATTTTTTTTGTCAGCCACCTGTGTCTGCCTTCGAGGCAGTTGTTGTGGCACTCCTGCTCATTCATTTTTTAGCTCCTCAGTTTCTCTCTAGCCTCACCTCTCATACATAACACAAGTAGTGAAAGAATAAGACATGAGGCTGGAGAGAGACACAGGGCTGGAGAGAGAGGAGCAAGCAGGAGTGCTGTCATTGCCTCTTCCTAGAAGACAAAAGTGAGTTGCTGGCAACAAAAGGAGATGAGACTAGAGAGATAGTGCTCAGTACAAATCCACGCCTCCCACCATTTCACAGATCTTCATGTGTCTCTTTGTACAGCCTTGCAAATACAGTATAGAAACGTACTATGCTACTTGTCTATTCTAAAATCCAAAGAAATCCCACCTCTGGAACACTTCTGGTCCGAAGCATTTTGGATAAGGGATACTCATCCTATATTAATTTAAAGTTCATAGGTGTTCCTGCATCCACCCCAGTTTTATGCATTATTCTTTTGTTTTTCATTAGAACTATTTGTTATTGTGCTTTCAGTATTTCATCTTTAAATAATTCACATCCATCATGAATTTCCTTCTTACTGAATATTTGTCACAACTGGATCTCTCTCAGCTTTTCGTTAAGCTTCTTGAAATCATCTTTAACAATTTAAGTTATGCCATTAGAAAACAATGTGAATTAGGAACAATGAAAAACAATTAACTAAGCTTTCATATTAAGACTGAACACTAAATTTAAACAATTTAAACACAGTGGTATCCGCTAGGGTTTGGTTCCACAATTCCAGTTGTCAGCCAGTTGTCACTGTTGTATTCTTCTCTCTCTTCTTCTGATTTCAGACATAAGCAAGTGATGCAGATCCTCATGGATCTCTTAGTTGCCTCTTGATATTATTGACCATGGTATCTTTATCAGATTGGCTCTGTGGGATGGAAATGCTGCATTCATTTGTTACTACCTACAGGTCCAGCTACAAACAGTAGCACTGGAGGATTTCTGTTTTGCCTCAGAGGTATAAGCTCTTGGATGCTCTTGGATTCAGTCCCTCATACAGTTTAACATCTATTTGAATCCATAAGTTGAGATCATCAGGGGACTGGAGTTGGGTGCCATCAGTTTCCTAACAACATCCAGCTCTATTTTTCCTTGTCAGAAGAGCCAGGTGAGGTTCTGTAACAGTATCACGGGTTGAGGGAGCATAAATTGAAACTGAATTTCCACTAGATGGAGATCGTAATTTGGTGCTTCCAAAGTCTTGTAAATGGATAAGCAACTTTTCCTTGTTTGGGGTTCTATTCTCCTGGGTGAGGGAAACATTTGAGTATCTTGAGATTATTCCTGGATCCATCTTTGTCACTGAAAACATATATACAGCCTAATCAATGCTAGTCAAAATGGTGGCCCCTGGATATAGTCTATTAGCTGCCAGCCCATGGAGAGTTTACAGGAAAGGGAAAAAAACCAATTGTAACCAGTGGGCAAAATCTGGTGCCAGTCCCTGGCATCCTGAGAAAAAATATTTGCTAGTCCCCCACATCAAATACTCTGAAAGACACTGACTTAAGTGACTTGGGGTGCCTTGAACCAGCTTTGGTTGGGTCACCAACTGTGACAATACTGAACAGAGATAATGTGGCCACAGTAGTTCATGCACTGCTGACTTCCACTTTAGGCAGTTTGTTTGTTTGTTGCTCTCTAGGCAATGAACAAATAAAAATCAATTAAAACAATATAAAGATAAAACCATTTTAAAAACAGATTGAAATACTATTTAAAACCTCCTAAAAGAAATCTAAAACAATCATAGAATCCAGTTTTGAAACATTTAAAACAGCAGTTTCAAACACGGAATGCCATGCAGAACAGCATTGTTTTTCCTCCCCACCAGAAGCTTAGAAGAGATGGAGCCAGTCTAGCTTCCTTGGGTGTGGAGTTCCTCAGTCGAGGCACTGCTACAGAGAAAGATGTGTTATGAGTACCCACCAACCTAACGTCATGAGATGTTGGGACATGCAACAGGGACCATGAGGCTGTTCCATGGGCCTTCCTCATGGGACGGTTCTTGAGGATAACATGGAAGTTGAAACTAGTGCAGAATGTGGCAGCAAGATCATATGTCATGCTACAGGAAAAGAGATTCCACCTAAATATTTAGGAAGGCCTTTCTGATGGTAAGAGCTATCTGATAGTGGCATATGCTGCCTTGGAGTGTGGTGGAGTCTCCTTCTCTGGAGGTTTTTAAATAGAGACTGGATGGTCATCTGATGGAAGTGCTTTGATTGTGTATTCCTGGATGGCCCTTGTGGTCTCTTCCAACTATATCATTCTATGATATGTCAAGGGTGATATATCATCCTTGAAGATGACCACAGAAGCTGTATCTAATGCAAAGGGTGGCAGACAGTGTATCATATAGAAGCCACAGTACACAGGCTGCCAGATCTAAACCCACATTATTTATTTCTAAGAAACTGTGGTGGTGCCTGAGTTAGACAGGTTTTTATGTCAAACCATATTTTCCCACACCCATGAAATATAATAGTCGGATAGAGGCACCTTTCCATTCCATTTAGACTGCCATTCCTCTTGCTCAGACCATGGGCTGCTCCTACTGTGAAGAATTTTTGAAGTTGTAATTTTTTATTTATGCTGATTGGTGAGGTTCCATGGCTACCCATGGAAATGACTAGAGGTTATCATCATAGAAAGCTCACTGAAAATATCAGCTATCATGTGGCAGCAAATGTATTAATGCCACTATTTAAATCTGTGTTTAGACCATATGTAATATATGCAGAGTCTGAAATAGTTCCATTTTTGGACTACATTTTCCAGAATCCCTCAAGCCAACATAAGAAAAGGGGTTGTGTCGGCATGTTGTATAGATTTGGAGAATGAACCATTCTTGATTCTGTTATGATTTACTGGCAATGCATTTTAGTAGTTTATGCTATAATCATTATCTTTGTTTCCACAAACTACCTACCCCTAAAATGGAAATTGGTTAGAAGTCTAATTGTTAATATGGCTTACATTCAGAAGATAAAAATAAGGGTTTGTATTTAAATACTTACCAGTTTATTTTTGGCAACAGAAACAAACCAATGCACTGTGTATGTAATGTATGTATGTGTGTACATACATGTATCTATGTCCTTTTCCTGCTGAACAACAATGGTTATTTTTCATTATAATTTACAGCAACAGATGATCTTTCTTGGTCAATAGCAGTTGTTTCAATACTTTGAATACTGCTTAGTTCTTGAAGTAAAACCATAATAGAAAATTGCAAGTCTACTTTTGTACGTTTAGTAATCTCTTTTAAAATGTAGTAACTAATTGTAGGTAGATTTTTAAACCATAAAACTATGTTTTCCCCAGCCTTTCCATCTGCTCTTTTTGACACCCCTGTCATTAACTGTCATTTTCTTCTAAATATACAGTGGAGCTGAAAGGCCAGCTCTACACCACATCATTTCAGATTAGGGGCACTTCGTTTGAGCTGAGCACTGTTTAGGTGTCAGAAAGAAGTCTCTGACCTCTCTCGCACCACAGTGCCGCAGGCCCTTAATTAGTACTGACTCTAGCCATTACTGCAGAAAGGACAAAGGCGACCACATCATTTTTCTACTTAGGAAGTTAGCGTCTGACCTAATAACTTGTCCAGACTCGTACAACACTGTAATGACCACACAATGACAGTGGGATTATTTGTCAGATTCTTTCCTCCCCTAAACCTAGGATAATCAGAAAAGTTAAGAGTTGTATCTCTCACACCTTAGAGGACTATTTTATAATCTCATTCAGCTGATCTCACAATAATGAACAATAGACTGGGAAATAGAAGACTGGACAAGGTAGCAACAAAGCATATAGCTTATTATTCCAGGCACAGATAAAACAAGAATAAAGAGACATTCTCTTCATAACATTTGATCCCACAAAATTCAATTAAATAGGAATTTGCCTAATACCTTGGTAGACACTACTTCAGATGATTTGTCTCATCTGTCAGCATAGTGTCCTCTATTGATGGAACTTGACTAGCTTCACAACTGTCACTTGTAAACACTGTAGTGCTCCAGTGTTAAATGAATATTACTTTTATGTCTGTAAGACATAGAGACCACAGAAAAGAAGATGAACCAAAAAAAAAAAATCAGTTGCATTGCACCATAATTTTATATGTGCAGAAAAGTCCTCTCCTGCCTATCTTCCTTTTTTGCTTTGATAGGGAAATTTTTATCAAAGAAGAACATGCAGACATTGTTTTAACTATAACATATTTTCTGGAGTTCCAAAATGTGAAAAAAAAATAAAAAAAAAAAATGAAGGATCCCAAGCCTACAATCCATTTATCAGGTAAAAAAATAAAATAAAAACATGTTCTTTGAGAGAATAAAGACCATTTTATCTTCATCTAAAAGATAAGGTGGTGTTATACCCTATTTTCTTTTTGTTTCTTTTAAGCTTGTGAGGAACTCAATCATATGGGGGGGGGGGAGATCCTACCTAACAAATGTGCTTGAATTGACTCCTGAGTTAAATCACTGTATATAGATCTGTGGCTATAATTTCATACACAGGGCTGTACCACTGATCAGAGGAAAAGCCACAGGGCCTGGAAAAGGATGACAGTGGCCCAAAATATCATTCACAAATTAGTTTTGATAGCGCAATTAATTTAAAAAAAAAAAAGTAAAGCTAAAATATAGCCTAAAGTATGCTTTTCAGCTATACTTTGTACAGCATGTCAAATCTACCTGATCTGTGCTCGGCATTGAACAATAAGTGGGAAATGAGAACATAAGCTATCAGGTTTTCACACATGCCTAGCTGGAGGCATTTAATGTAGAAACTGTATGTTATGGTTTGTGATGTGTCTTAACAGTACTTAACACATCAAGATAAGGTGCTGCTCTATGATATCAGTATCTATGATATCAAACAAATAATGTCCAAACAAATACAAGTAGCATTAGATGCTCAGTTTGATAAACCATTTCATTTACTTGTTAATAGCATTGCTGGTCTAATAGATTTTGGGGTTTGACAGCTGTAGAATTTAGAGTGAAATGTTCATTGCTTATTTCCAATCTATTTCTGATTCTTTAGAAGATGTGTACCCTTTTTAAACATTCTATTTTAATGGATACACAAGTCAAATATGTGATGCATATTCTCTAGAATATATACATATGCACATACATACTAAGTGATCCTGGGTCTGCCACATTTATAGCTTAGTGTACTGATTATCTAGAAAGAAATCTCCACTATCACTGTGAAAAAGTGTATGATAGGATGGTGCTTCAGTTACATCCATTTGAACATTCTACAAATGTAGTGTCCCTTGATTCTACACTCTCTGTGCAATCTCCACCTGCATACCTTTGGACCATAAGTAGTAGTAGACTCTATGAAAACAAACCGTTGGTCTCTAAAAAGTTGGTTCCCCATCTGTGAAACTTGGTAAGTGATGACACGGTCTCATTCTGACATAACACTAAACTATGGTTTATCATTACATTAATGATCTTGAGGCTCATAGAACATTGCTTCTCTGTGCAGTTTACATACCCATTCCCGTGCTGACCTGGGACTCACTACCTTCATGTGCTCTTTCCCTTGCTGCACCATTGCTGGTATTCAGAAGCCCCCCGTCACTACGTCTGATGCTGAAATAGAGTGCCTGGCCACATGAATGCTGCCAAGCACCCTGTTTCCACATCACATGCAGTGAAGGGGGGCTTCAAATACCAGTGACGGTATGACAAGGTACGGAGCGTACACAAGTAGCGGATCCCAGGTTGTCACAGGGGTGGGTGTGTAAACACCCCAGGGACCAACCCAGCTAAGCACTGGGGCCAGAATAGCACAGGCTCAGGGGGTGTTATCTTGGCCCATCTGCTTAGCCTCTCAGCCCATGCTAGGCTAGTTGAAGCTTGCTAAGTCCATATTAGGACTAACTATCCTAACCCTTTTGTGACAGTGTCACAATGTGTCCAGTGTCACTGGAGAGTGTGTCAAGTTATAACTCGGTTCCTTTTCCCTGATTCTTCAGCCAGCAAATCTTAGCCAGCAGAGTAGTCCTTTAGCAGTTCTCGTTTCAGTACAGCGTTGAGATTAGGTAATAGGAAGGGATGTACTGCAGTTATAGCAGTATAGTATTTTCCCAACAGAATGTGATTCTTCCCCTTGTTAAAGGAGTCTTGTACCTAATCGTAGCTCCCTATAGCCAGCACATCTTTGAATTAGGATTACACTGTTAGTTTCTAGAATGATTAACTAAATTGTTTTCTTTGGAATGATACTATATGCCATAGGACTAGAATCTAGTTTTTAGACCATTCTTTTAACTTTTATTTTCAGATATATTGCCCTTGTTTGATGTGCACACATCATGGAGGAGGAGATACACATGTACATCAAAAAGAATTATATGTGTGCATTTCAGCCCTCAATTGTATTTATTATTTGCGAGGAGAAAAATTATAGATTCCTTTCCTGTTATGTTTTACCTATTGTAGTTTAAAATAGACCTTTTCTAATTCTTCATACAATCTTTCAAAACAGGAGGAAAAAATCATAGATCCTACTTGTAAAGAATGGGAAGGATGTGCCATAAACTAAAGAAGTGCTTGAAAAATCACAGTTGTGGCTGACACATCATTTGTGTCTTCTCCCTTCACACACACACCCCATATTAGATTCAAGGAGTGTTGATCCAAATGAAATGCTTCCCTCATTTTTAAGTAACATGTTACTTTTTAAAAAATGTTTATTGTCTGTTAAAAATATTTTTGTCATTATGGTGGGTGCCAGTTTGGAAGAGCATCTGGCTTTAAAATATATTAAACTATGTTTTTTACCAGGTTTTAATCAACCTGTTCTTCTGAACAAGGTATGGAATTGATAGCCATTATTGATTGCTTGTAGCATTACCTAATCTTCACTAAATGTAGGAAGCTTTTCAGATTTAGAAAGGTGGCAGCAAATGTCCAGTAATGATGCTGCTGGGAATTCAAGCTCAATAGTGTGGTCAGTGTAAAAAGGATGTAGCTATAAGAGGTATTTTATTATAAGCCTGTTGGCTTTACTAAATGTTCACACTAGTGTAATAATATTTGGATAATAATGTTGTATTTACAGCATGGTTCTAAATTCCAGTTTTTCTGTCAATAACAATCTTTGTATTATCATGCTAACTTTTTAATATGCAATTGCATAACCCCCACTGAAATTCCAGTAAATTGCAGAAGAAAAATAATACAGTAGCAAAGCATAGATTAGGACAGTATTAGAAATTCAATGCAGATAAATATTACAAGAAATTACTAAAACTAATATAAACATGAAGTTCACTGTGTTTCAGTAATTATCTCAGTTCAGATGATGTCATTTTTATCATGATTTTCCTATTCTACATTCTTTGTTTTCATTTTTATCTGGTTACTTTACTGGTGAATAATTGCTAAAGGGAACCCATTATGCAAGGGAAGCATTGAGTTTGCAAGAGAACTTGCTTGTAGCTATTGCCACATTTGAACCTCACTAATGTATGCAAATTAAAAACTATGGTATCCACATTGCTCTTATTTGAAATAAAAACAGAATCTGATCATTACAATCTCCAAGCCAGGTATTATCACTGGACTACTGAGCTGCTGATGATAAATTGTACTGAATAGCTTGTGGATAGAATATTTTATTCAGTTCTCTATCACACAGCACTGCATAAAATAAGAATGATTCATCAAGCATGAGAGCTGGTGGTTTATGAAATTCATTGCTCAGGGCAAGTTACCCCCCCCCAAAAAATCATAAAACAAAGTAACTCACAAGGGTTATTTAGTAATCAGTATGAATTACTTCTAGGTATAAACCTGGAAAAATTAAAAATATATTTGCTGTATGGCAAACTTTATAGCTGTGGGTGTTATAATTTAATTGTGTATTATTCTGTAGCTTTTTAGACCACTTTTCATTTAGAACCCCATATTTAGAGAGTAAAACAGCATAATCATAGTAACATGATGATTATATTGAATTAGTCTTTGCTGTCTTCTGTGACTTCTGTTGACTGTAGAAGGTATCTTGTTTATGCAGAAAAACATGTAAAATAAAGATGTGCAGTGTAAAGCCACTTCCCTCCCCATTTCATATTTATAACAACATTTCATTTATACTTATGTATTGATGTCCCAAGGCAATGTTTCAAATGAAAAGATAATAACGTATGAAAAAGTGTCAAAAACTAATTATGTTTTGTAACTTGTTTTTCCTTCACATAAAGTATATTTTTCACAACATTGTCCAGTCACATGCTGGGATTCTTGCTAACATTATCACATGCCAGTCACACAAAGTCTCAGTGGTACCTCTCCTTCTGTCATTATTTTCAACATCAATTAATTTTCTTTTGACCTCAGCTTCTGAAAATGTAGCAAAGAATTATCAGTGCATGCTTTGCAGAGTCTATTTTGAAGGCATTAGGTCACTATGCTTTTCCCCCTAAGATGGAGTAGGCCAAACATTATATTTTCTCACCTGCAGGGTTGCCTAGTAACCTGAATTAAGGATTTTCACCAAGGCTTCAAGAGAAATAAAAGACTGTAATGCAGGTTGACCCAGGTTGGGGGTTGGGACTGGAGTCAGCCCCCACTGATTCTGATCAGAATTTTGAATAAGGAAATATGAAACAAAGGCCTCATTATCATTCACTGTGGAAGCAGTTCTATAACGAAAACAAGCTTGTTTGATAGGACAAACTGAGACTACCACAGAGCATCATCTTTCACAAGCATTACATTTCCATTGTGAGCTCTGCCTTTCTGCGCTGTGCTGTTTTGATTATTTTTTCTCTCTGTCAACAATAGAAAATGTTGACTGGGTACACGAGACATTTAAAAGGCATCTTCTGAATAGGTAAATATACCTTGGAGAGCATACTTTATAGCAACATTCTTACAGTCTATGTGAGATTGTGGTTCACATAGGTTTGTTCAGCTGTCATTTAATCATGCCAAGAGATGAAATTCCTTATTTAATGTATTGCTGCTGAAAATGAAATATTAGTGTACTTTAAAGGTGGGGGATCATTATTTGTAATGCTATTACAGCTTTGTCCTTGACGTGTGAGTTTTCCTGGCGGAGAGGGTGGATAAGAGTAAGAGGAACATGCAGTAGAAACGTCTGCTTGAAAGTAGTAGCACAATTAGGAAGTCGGCACCTAGTGACAGTCCTCAGCAAAGGATGGTGTCAGGCCACAAAGGGGATGAGGGAGGCAAGAATGGCATTCGCCCTAGCAAGATGGAAATAAATGCCCAGTTTGATAAAAGAAAACAGACAATTTATGTATACCCTGAAGAGTTAACAGCTAGTGAGCCATTCCTATGGGTCAAGTGCTGCATTTGCATTTTGATGGGATGTTATCAAGTAATTAATGCACCAGTCAGGATTTATTACCTCAGGAGTGAACTGAAAGGTTCATTACAAAATCGGTTTCACTTGAAGATAGGCATTTCCTCAGAGTTAGCTTTTGACATGTTGTTCCTAGCTCCCTCTGCCTGTGGCAGCAGTGGTAGAAGGCCAGTGAGGTGAAATTCATTGCTTAATAAGGGCATTCACTTTGGGTATTCTTGTGATAATAAATGTATATATCAAGGCTGCACTGCCTTGTCAGTTTAATTGCTTCTTGTGGTCCTTAACAAGCCAATCTTAATCAGTCTGGACCATGTTATGAATAATTTAGGGATCAGCAGACTTCATGCTTAATAAGATGTACTAGATTATAAAACTTAAGAGCAGTGTTTATAGAAAGCATGCAAAATACTTTATTAGCAGCAAAGTAAGCAAAACATGCAACAACTTTTTCCACTGTTTGCAGTTTGTGAGCAACAGCTGTGTGCCTTAATACTAAAGCACCCATACAACCCTCCCTTCCACTTTTTGTTAAAGGCCATCATTCGGCCTTTCTATCTGTATAATCTCCAGTGAGGCATAATGGGAAATTTGAGTCGGCTATGAGATTAAAGCTGGAAATTGATGGCCAGCCAGCAATTGTCATTTTCAAAAACATTCTTTTATCTTTTAAAATGCAAAGCACACACACATACACACACATTTTAAAAAACAGTTTCAGATGGACAAAATTATATTTATGTGTGTGTGCATATCTGACAGGTCATATGAATTTTAATGTAATTGCTTAGAGGGACCATTGAACTGTCAAATTTTGATCAGTCATAGGAATTGTAAAATGGTTTCATCTTTGTTTAATAATACAATTGGAACTGCAGATAGCCTGTATGCATATAATTCTTATATGCAATATAATGTGTCTAAGTGAAATAATTGTTTGTTTCTAAAATGTAATACAGGAATGCATTACAAAATTTAAAGCAAATTAGTCTCAAATCTGAGTCCAGTAGATATTCTGCATTTAATAAAATATTGTTTCATTTAAAAGAACATTAAACGTATTGTTTCAAAATAATTTTGTCCATTTTATCTCAACATTCCTAGTCTATAAGAAGTCCACAGAGTAATTCATCATTCAGTTTATGACATCTAGTAAAGGCCTACTGTATGCATTAAAACCAAGTGCTTGAACCATTTTCTTTTCCCCCTCTCTTCCCCACCTCCTTTTTGCTGTATCTTATTGTTCTCAGGTATCCTAAACAAAGAGCATTCCCAAGCCTTTTTATATATTTAATATATAAGTCATTCAATAAGTGACGTCTCATCATTTGATGCTTGTGTAAATAATGTGCATCTACATTTGAAAAAGAGTGCATGATTTGGGTATATTGTGTATCTGCATAAATTAAGGTTCAAAATACTGCATTGTCAATTCTTTCCTAATGCATTGAAATGACATTATAGCTAAACTACATATATGAATCAGAAAAATGGCTACCAGTAAATGAAAAACAACTTCAAACCTATTTCCAAACCTATAGCTGGACCATCATATTCCTTTGTTCTTGTGCAGGTTAATAGAGATTGAGGAGATGGGCAGAGGAAAAGCAGTGCAATTTTCTGCTATTTAAGCTTGGCGAAATGGCACTCTTCAGGAAGCAGCAAAAAGTATGAAAGCGTAATAGGCATTTTAAAAGTAGAAGTCCATATAGCTGCTTGAGGGATCCTCAGATTTAGGCATGCATAGAATCACGAATGAGATAATCAGCATTGTGAAATTGAAACCTGTCTACTGCCTGCTGCTGTTCTTCCCTCTTTCAGTGGAGTGATTTGTAACACTCATCTTCTTCAGGCAAGGCAGCCTTCAAGATTATCCAGAACTGTCAATAGTAATTGCCAAAGTATTTTATTACCTACAGAAAATCAAAGGAATTTTATAACCAACAGTTATCAAGTTTCAATACACGGTATAAAGAGAGCAATTTTAGTTGGAATGCAATCGTGTTTGGCTTGCTTTAATGTTCTTGAGACAATTTCTGTGCAACCAACTACAACATTCACTGTATTTAAGCTAGAGGCAAGAAAACATATGTACTTCCAGTAAAGAAGAAAAAAATACATAATGCTTACAAGCATATGAAAGCGAGTGTTTTTTAATTGCCATACAAACTATGCCTCAGTTAATTACTTCTAAAACGATGAGGTTGTTATAAAATTGGAAATGACATTTTAGAATTCTTACAAAAGAAATGAGTTTAAGTGGGAATTCTGCATTGCCAGGAACCTAAAGTCATGTTGAAATTAGTAAAATAAGTCACTTGTTATAAATTTGGAAAATGTTAAATTGGAGTATAGCTTATTCTGCCTGGGACACCTTGCTGAAGTAGCTGCGTTGACATCTAACAATACAGCACTTTCTTTTTATGTATGCCTAGTTCTACTGAGGCCCTGTCTGCACAGGCCACATAAAATGGTCTCCCCTCATCCTCTCAATGTGGATTCTGGACAATGGAGGGGCCAATCCCTGAGTCTGGTGTGAACAGTCTGGATGACGTCCGGCCTGTTCAGCACCAAACTTCTGGGCACACCTCTTTTAAAACTGAGTTTTTAAAAAGTACCAATTGTTCTTGATCTTCCTAGAAGGAACTTTGCCCTTTGCTGCAACATGGGATGACTGTTTAAAATGTGTCCCACCATGCCAGCTGGTATGGCTGTGGCAGCAGTAAGTTGCTTGCTCTTAGGTCAGAATAAGGTGCCTTTGTCTAGTCTATACCACTTCAGAGTGGAAATGGGTACTCCATGATACAGTGTTTCTCCATACAGTGAATCTCTATACTGAAAATTTAGAAAATAAGATGTCAGGCAGAAAGGTTAGCTGGAATGAGCACATGCCATGGTTAGAGAACAAAAGACTAACTTTTTTGTTCTCTTCAACACAAGAGATTGCAAAGTTTCTATATTAATTTTTTATCCTCACAAATCAAAACATATTATTTATTCAGTCAACTGAAATTTCAGGTCCAAAATCTGTGACCAGCCCCAGGTCCTTGTGTTGTCGTAAATGTGGACTCTTGTGATGTCAAAGGGATGGCTCCATATAATGTCACATGCATAGGACAAACAGGTTGGAACTGCTTCTGGGTCAACATTTTAGAAATGGGAATGAGAGCAAGCCAGGATTTGAATAAAGCAATGAGTGAAGCATTGAAAAGTATTTAGTGCACCTTGACTATGGGCCTAAGCAGACTGCCAGAAATAGTGCATATTAAATTGAGGCACTGCCCTGGCTCAGTGCTAGGGAATCATGGGAACTGTAATTTATTGTGGCACCAGAGCTCTCTGACAGAGAAGGCTCAATGTCCCAGAAAAAAAATATAGTTCCCATGATTCCCTAGCACTGAGCCAGGGCAGTGCCTCAATTTAATGTGCACTATTTCTGGCAGTCTGCTTAGGCCTTCAGTTTCTGTAGTATCATAGAATCACAGAGTTGGAAGAGACCACAAGGGCCATCCAGTCAACCCCCTGCCATGCAGGAACTCAAAGTCAAAGCATCCCTGACAAATGGCCATCCATTTGTACTATTTTGTTTGCAAGAATATTGTGTGGAACCTTGTCAAAAGCCTTACTGAAATCAAGATATGCTATGTCTACTGCATTCCTTTCATCTAGCAAGCTGGTAATTTTATCAAAAAAAGAAATCAGATTAATCTGGCCTGAGTTGTTTTTGAGAAATCCATGTTGACTTTTTGTGATTATGGCATTCCCTTCTAAATATTCACAGACTCTCTGTTTAATGAACTGTTCTAGAATCTTTCCCAGTATTGATGTTAGACTAACTGGGCGATAGTTGTTGGGATCCTCTTTTCCCCCCTTTTTGAAGATGGAGACAATGTTTGCCCTCCTCCAGTCTGCTGGGACTTCTCCTGTTCTCCAGTAGTTCTCAAAGATAATTGCCAGTGGCTCTGAGATTACATTTGCCAGTTCTTTTAATATCCTTGGATGTAGTTCATCTGGTCCTGGAGACTTAAATTCATTCAGGTTAACCAGGTATTCCTGTACTTCCTCTTTACTTATTCCTGTACTTCCTGTACTTATTCCTGGACTTCTTCTTTACTTCATTTCCCCTATTGTGTCCTCTGCTCCATTTTCCTCAGGTTGAACACCCTTTTCCTTATGTGAGAAGACTGAGGCAAAGAAGGTGTTGAGTAGTTCTGCCTTATCTCTGTCCCCTGTTAGAATTTCTCCATCTTCTCTGTGCAGTGGCCCTACTATTTCCTTCTTCTTTCTTTTGCTATGGACATACCCCAAAAAAGGCCTTTTTATTGTCCTTAACCCCTCTAGCAAGCCTGAGCTCATTCTGTGCTTTGGCTTTCCTGACTTTACCCCTACATGTGCTAGCTATTTGTTTAAATTCCTCTTTAGTGATTTTGCCCCTTTTCTATTTCTTATACATCTCCTGTTTAAAACTTAGTTCAATTGAAAGTGCTTTTGTCATCCAACTTGGTTTCTTGAGATATCTCCCATTTTTCCTTCTCATTGGAACAGTTTGAGATTGTGCCTTCAGTCTCCCCCTTTTGAGAAACTCCCATCCATCCTGAACTCTCTTCTCCTTTAGTATTCCTGACCATGGGATCGCTCCCAGTGTTTGTTGAAGTTTGTTGAAATCAGCTCTCCTAAAGTTTAGAATGAGTGTTTGACTATACCTAGCTTCTCCTTTCTACTGTGTAAGAAACTCCAGGAGAACATGATCAGTCCCACCTAAGGATCCCACCACTCGCACCCCGTTTACCAGGTCATCCCTGTTGGTTAGGATCAGATCTAAAATAGCTGATCCCCTTGTTGCCTCTTCCACTTTTTGGACAAAGAAATCGTCTTTGAGGCAAGTGAGGAATTTGCTAGATCTTGGAGTATTGGCTGAGTTTGACTTCCAGCAAATATCAGGATAATTGAAGTCACTCATCACTACTACATCTCTCCTTTCTGAGCGTATGGTCATTTGTTCTAGAAAGGCATCATCTAATTCCTCAGTCTGACTTGGGGGTCTGTAGTAGACTCCTACTATAACATCCCTGTAGTTTCCTTCCCCTTTAATTTTTATCCAGGTGCTCTCCACCTGATTTCTAGGATTTAAGTCCTGGATCTCTTCACAGGTGTAAACATCCCTGACATGCTATTCCTCCTCCTTTCCTGTTTGGCCTATTTCTCTTAAAAAGGTTATACCCTTCTAATCCTGCATTCCAATCATGAGACTCATCCCACCAGGTTTCAGAAATGCCTATTACATCATATTTGCTTTGTTGTGCTAAGAGTTCAAGTTCATCTTCTTTATTTCTGTGCATTAGTGTAGAGACATCTAAGAGCATGTGTCCTTCTCACCTGCTGCTTGTGTGAGGTTTTTTTCCTCCCACTGTTGGGCCCTTGCATCATTTCCCTTGTTCCCTCTATAACACTTTGACTATTATCTCCAGCCTATGATGTACTCCTGCCTTCCAAGATACTGTCTCCCTCCCCAACATGTCTCAATTTAAAGCCCTCCTGATTAAATGTTTGAGACTACTGACAAAAACGCTTCTGCCAACTGGTGTGAGATGCAGCCCATCTCTTGCTAGAAGTCCACCCTCATGGAACCGCAGCCAAAGAAGCCAATTCGTTCTTGGCGGCACCATCTACGGAGCCAGTTATTCATGTCTGCTATCTTCCTCTCCCTTCCTGGACCATGCCCTTCAACTGGGAGAAGAGATGAGATAACAACCTGCGCGTCCAGCTTGTTCAGCTTCCTTCTCAAAGCCTCATAATCCCTTCTGATATTCTGAAGACTATGCTTGCAGTATCATTGCTTCCTACATGGATCAAGAGGAAGGGGTAATGGTCAGTAGGCTTGACAAGTCCTGTCAGTCTCGCTGTCACATCATGGATTTTGCCCCAGAGAGACAAGACACCTCCCAGGACATCTTGTCAGGGCCACAAATCACTGCTTCAGTACCCCTCAACAAGGAGTCCCCAACCACCACCACATGCCTCCTTCGAGGCTTAGCAGTGGCTGTTCCCTGCGATGGTACTCTTCGGGTCCCCTGCACTGTCCCTGAGGACTGTCCTTCCTGTACATTCACTTGTTCCTTGTAAGACTACAAGAGTGGTCTTGTGGCAACAGTATTTCCTTATATTCCACTGGCAAATACATGAAACCCAAGGAAGGGATGTCATTTGCCTCCTTTACTAGGATTCTCATTGTTACCTGCTATGTGAAGTAAATAGAAGCATATGTGGGTACTTTCAGCTGTTGGGACAGACCAGGAGCTTGAGACTACGCTACATGTTTTACAGCTCCCCTTCCATCACTAAGGTGAAATCCTGTAAAGGAATACTGAGACTTACATAAAGCAGGAAAAATATAAGTGGTTATGGGTAAAATGACATATGCTGAGGGGGCACTGTTGGTAAAGGTTAATGAAACCTTGCCAATATAACCCATGGTCAGAATAGAAATTATATGATGTTCTGTTTTTGAACTTTGATTTGAAGACTAGGGATACAGGTTAAAAGATTTGGTAATCTGAAGGAACAAGAATTTGTATTTTGGGATACCACTGTATTTTCCTCATCAGTGTTTTTGGAAAGATGTTATGTCATATAGTAGCAGAACATGTGTTGTTGAAAGGAGAACTCTTGTTGTGGCAGTCAAATCATTTAAAAAAATCAAAACAACTAGTATAAAAAATCAAAGCAGTAGCTCCAAAGTATGCAAGATTTCTGCCACCCATGGAATAAATCTCTGATAAAGCTGTTCTGCTTTTACTGTGTATAAATGAGACCATAGGTTGGCACTAATTCAGATTTTTTTTATGACTGAGCTTTTGTAGTTTCTGCCTCTACATTTTAGGCACTTCTCCCCCCACAAATGATGAGGTCTATGAATTGATACAGTTGCTGTTATGTAGATATATTAGAAATACTTGCAAATATTCTCATCTTCAAAAAAAGTCAATTACTGTGAGATTTTTAACATTTAGAACTTTTTATTGGAAAAAAAATTGGTAATGTAAAAAACAACAACATTGTACTTTGTGTGCTCTCAACAGAAAATAATGTCCTTTGTGCAAAGGATACTAGTTTTGTGCAAAAATGTATTTTTTCATGAAAACAATGCTTTTTGCAAATAGTTTTTTTCTTAAAAAACAGTCCCATAATGTGAAAAACATCACAAATGCTCATATCTTCTTAGCGTGGAGAAAGTTTTGGAAATTCTTCATTTTTGCATTTGAGTGCAAAATAAGAGAAAATTTACATCGCTAGTCCTAGACAGCCTTTTCTCTTCTATTAGGTGTATGATTCTACTTAGTTTTCTGAAGAGATACGTGAACCTAAGCTACAGAAAAGATAGCTAGAGCACAAGTGGCAAAAAAGTAACCCAAATCCAATTGGACACAGCTTAGAACACACATGAAAGCTTATACTCTTGCAGTGATGTGACTAAATCAATCTTTGCCACCACACTTTTGTGCACAGAGTGCATTCCACCTGTTTTGAATGGCTGTGGGACTTTTATAACCTGATTTCTTGAAAACTGAAAATGTAATGAAACTAGCCCACTGTGACTTTTTTTGATTGGCAGTAGACAAAACAGTTTGCACCTGATCTGACTTTGATGCCTCTGTTGCAGGAGCATCTGAAGCAAAGTTGTTCAGTGATTCATCTTCTTGTTTGGGTTGCAATCAGATTTAGCTCCTTTATCTGCTGACATGGACACAATGCTTGGAATGGTTAGGTCCACAACTTCAGTGTTTTTATTTTATTTTTTATATTTATAACTGTACAGTGGGTTCTTGTTATCTGCTGGGGTTTGGTTCCAGGATCCCCTGTGGATAACAAAATCCATGGATGCTCAAGTCCCATTAAATATAATGGCACAGCCAAATTGTGTCCCTTATATCAAATGACAAAATCAATGTTTGCTTTTTGGAATTTATACTTTTTTTTAATACAGTTGCCCCTCCATTCTCATGGACTTGAAGTCTGTGGTTTTGCATATTCATGGAGGGGCGACCTCTGTTGAAATCAATGCAAGCCTATGGGGCTTGAATGTTGTCTAGTCTCTGTTTTTGTGGTAGTGGTCCAGAATGTGGTAGTGGTCCAGAATGGATTCCCTGCAAAAACAGAGGGCCACCTGTATTTTCAAACCATGAATGCTTGAATCCATGGATAAAAAAAAGTCTGTGGATAAGGAGGGATGACTGTAGTGTCTAGGATGGGGCTTCCTCAGTGGTAGTGCCATTGTTTTAGAACAGCTTCTCTACAGATATCTATCTGGTCATCTCATTGCAGAGTTCTAGAGATGCTGTTTCTTATTTAGTCAGTCATTTTAACTAGACATTTTTGTGATGGCACCATTGTTTTCACTTTGCTGTCTCTTTCGGTATAGGTTTGTAAATTTGATTAAACAGCTGTGTACATTTTACTATACACTATTTTCTGTGAAAGAAAAACAATAAATTGGGTTGTTTTTTTTTATAAATGATAGAATGAATAAAAACATGCCAATTAAAAAAAGAATCAGATTTTGATTAGTAAAATTTTGGACTAAATGTAGGTGTTATAGCTAAAACAGTTATCTGTAATATATGACACAGCTGTGCCCATTCTGCTTCCTGGGCCTTCTAAATTATTAATCTTTTAGAAAATACTGCAGCATTTTACCTTCAACACTTACTTAAGTACCACTTTAACTCTTTTCCTCCCAGTAGTTCTTATGTTAAGAGAGAAATCTTATTCCTCATCTACCATTGCCATCTTTTCTGTTGAGAAACATTACACAAGCCATACCTCACATATTTTGTTCCACATTTTTGCAGCAGAGGCAAAATGACTAATATGCAGCCATAACATAATGAATCCTGTCATGATGAGGCAGGACAGAATATCTAGATCCTGTGTGCTACTAACATCCCTATTTGATTAGCATACATCAGCCTGCCAGTGGAGTACCACAAGGAGAAAGGAAAAGGAAACAATGCACGTTTCTGTAAGTGCATGCTGGGCAACAAATTAATCCAATAAAACAACCTATACATCCTCTTTAAAAAGTCCATCAGTGATACCTTTATTGGCCAACTGAAATGCACAATATACATGCTGCAGGTTGTCGAAGCTCCATGGGCTTCTTCATCAGGCAAGATGTTACAAACCAAACAGGAGAAAAACAATTGGAAATGTTAGTCAGATGCCTGCGTGTTGGTTCCGTTCTTAGTTAAGATGATATGGTGGGGAGGATATCTTTGGCAAGCAGGCAGGCAGGCTCCTCCTCCTTCTGGCCTCTAGTTGTACATGTTTGCTCATTTCATTTCAAGGGACATAATTTTCATTTGAAGAGGCAAAACTTTCATCCCCGTCCCATAGGGCATTGGTTCTGGCACCATATATAGAATCAAATGAACATATATTCAGTCTCTAGTGAAGAGTCCCACTGAAGTGCCACATGACATAGATCATATCTGCTCTTTTATAGCAAAACCATCTTGAGTCTTCCTTGCCTAAGAAAACCCTATGAAATTCAATAAGACAGGTGACTTAAAGGCACAAACACACAAACATAGCCTTTTAAAATACCTTAAGCAGCAATTAGCCTTTGGACAAATTAGAATACAGATTTGGAACTTATTTGAGCTATAGAGTCTGCAGCCTATAGAAAATTCTCTCCCAAGAGCAAGATCACATGTATGACCACATATACTATACAGGTACATGTTATATTTACATAGCTGTAGAGCAAGAGTGTCATCTGGCAGAAGTTGAGGGACTACATTTTCTTCTTGCAAGGTCATGAAGGGTCACATACCCTGCCTTCCAGTGGTGGAAATTCTGAATAGTGGTAAAGGAAAAAAGTGTATTTTCCTCATCCTTCTTCCTGAAGCATGTTCATAATACTACAGGTTGGAGAGGTGGGTGTTCTTTAAAAACAACAACAACAACAACACTTTATGGTATAGAGCCCTTCAACTATCATCCTCAAATGCAGGTTACTTCTCTTAGGACCCAAACAGACAGGCCGAAGCAGCTTTGAGCCACTTTGGAGGTGTGCCATTTAAATGATGCACACGTCCTAAGAAGCTAGAAGCCATGCTGAAGCTTAACTCTGGTCCTGTCTGTTTGAGCCCTTAATCTAATAGTGGCTTTTGAAGACCAATTGCATCTGTAGCCCAGTCTTCCATTCCCCTTTCCTCTTTCTCCTCCCTTTGTAAATCAAATTCTATGTTTCAGCTACTCTTAACTGTGATACTCATACATTGTGCCAAGCTTCTAATGCCTTTCGACCCTTTTCCTGCACCAAAGTAGACACGAGTTACTCATAAACAGAAATTCTTGAAAAACCCAATATCTCAGTGTAGGTGATCTACCCCCACCTCCAAAATTCAGCAGCAAAGTTAGGACTTCACATATTTAATGTTCATGTTCTGTCTTATCTCTGTGCCTTCAACTATGGAGTCTTACAAGTCCTTTTCAGAATGTGTTGATGTCTTTAAAAGATCTCTTTAATTTCATGTTACAAAATTCTGTTATTTTCCTTAATGGAGATACTGTCCCCTAAATAATTAGCCACCAATAACTTATTTTGGGATGACCCCATTTTACACCTAAACTGATAAGCACATCAGCAGTCAGGATGTTCAGTTAAAGTGTTTATAAATGCTTTTTTGAGCCTAGAATGATGTAGTGGAGAATTTGTAAGGCTGAGTAGTATTGTTAATTATGAGATATTTTACAGAATTTGAAAAATATAAAGTAGATATGATGACTGCTGTAGGCATGCCATTGAGTCAAGAGCACTGTGTCATACCTGTATGAATTAGTTTTATTTATTTATTTTCACATAAATAATTACTGTAGCCTGTAGATAAGTATTAGAAATCCTGAACAGACCTACTTAAATAGTCTTGGAGATAGATGGGTTTAAAGAACTCTTATCAGACAATTACACTCATTCTGTACAGTGTGAGAAACAGTTCCGTAGATCTCCCTGTGCTCCTTTTTTTTAAGAGTGTGGGCAGAAAAAACATGTATGTCAAATGCTGTGGCTTGCATATCTAATATCTGTATGTACTTGCAGATTTCATTTGCCCAAATTTAGTGTAAATGACTTTGACTGGTGGAACTAGGATGAAAATGAGACCTATAATACTTCCAGATCCCCGCACAGCATTCTATACTGTGTAAGATAGTGGGACAAGCTTAATTGAACTTCATTATTGTAAGGTGAAAAACCCTAAACAATTACACTCTATAATAACTGTATTTCTGTTTGTTTGTTTAAATAAATGACTGTTGGATTAGGTGAGGTGAGAGTTTATTGAGAAATACCAGATAACACAGCAGCATTTGTACAGAGTTCTACCTGATTGCAACCTCCTGTAGTGTGAGCAGTGGTAAGTGAACTGTTTCTGTGTTGTTCACTCACTCTGTCAGATCGAAACTCAGCTCAATAGCATTAAACTAGCTCCCATTTGAAAGATTTGTCTTACTAAACCCTGAAAACTGCTCTGAACATGCATACATTGATTTTGTTGCTAGAATCTCTTGAGCTTTGAGGTAAAAGCAGGCTCCACATGCACATGGAAAAGGGCTTACTTCCTAAGTATTAAAAAAAGGGGAAGATTAATATTTTTATTCAGTTAAGGCCAAATTAATCTGAAATGCAAGACTATCAATAATGTTAGTGCAGTTGTATTTTCTGTAGGGAAACAAGAAGTTAAGTTGCAATTCCTAGGCATACTTTTCTGGAGGGAAACAGAGTATCTGAATAAACATGCACAGGATCAAGGTGTTAAAACAGTCCCAATAATCTTCTTGTTATGCAGTGAAAAGTATAAACAAACATAGGTTTTAAAGTATTGACCACTTTAGATTCACAATATGAGACATTTCTTATTTCAATATTCTTTTCATCCCATTTAGTTCAAACATCTATACAGTAGAAGTGTGATTGATTTTCATAAACTATCCTATATTTTCAGTTTGTAGGAAAGAGATTATATGAATTTGTCAGCTAAAGACTGTTTGTTGTTTTGTTCCTGATGCAGTTGCCTGTTGAAAGTGAAATGCAGTGCATCAGAATGAAGGCAAATATATTGTGCACTGTTGTCTGATAAGATTATGACATATTTGGATAGTTTGTAAACTTTATCTCTCAGTAGAGAGCACTGGAATGAAGTAAGGATAGCACTTTGAATGTAGAAATAATTTTATACCCTGTGGCATCAACTCTTGCACTTCTTTCATGTATGTCACAATTGGGATTAAGTGGTGTGAAGGTTTTCTAAAATCGTGATGAAAGCCCTAGGCCAGACACAGAAAACATTTAAATGAACTACTTGTATCATAAGATACCATAGAATGTTAAACATATATCTAAAATCAAGTCTTATCAGCAAAGACTTTGGCCTTTATAGGAAATACAATAAAAGAGCTGAAGCAAAACTCCACAGAGACAGATCAGGCTCGATAAAGGAATTTTAGAAATTAGATAACATTTATTTCTATCATTTATAAGGAATCACTTGTTTTGCCTCTTAGGCATACATTGATTACATTCCCACTGTTTTCTCAGTATGGTTCTCCCACAAAACAGATCTGATTCCCTACTTTGATTCAATGATGGGTTCAGATTCAAGAAGCAAAATGTCCGAAAATCGAGAAAAAAAGATAAACCAGAGTTTGAGTGCAACTTACGCTGTGAAAATAATAATTTCTTCAGAGGATAAAAAGACAGTTGGGTCTCTTTACCATGGTCCAATGTAAATCTGAATATAGATGTTTTGCAAGAAGTTGAAAAACACAATCCATAAGTAAGATCTTGGTTGTTCAGGATTATTTTACATTTTGATCAAGACGAAGATTAATTTCTGAACCCTGCAGTGAAAACAATAATAAAAGTTTAGGATAAACTAAAGCCTTGGCATAGGTAAGCTCTTACGAGAGATGGAAGTACAGTAGAACTGAAACAAAGGGTTCTTTTAAAAAAAAAAACAACCCAGTGAATTACTAATTCTGTATTGCTTTTTAAAAAATTAATATATTTTTATACATTTTTATTAATATCCTACTATCTTTATGAAATATGTTTACACATCTATAACATCCTTGGTTTTTGGACTTCTGATATAGGGTGTTCTCAGAAAGTCTTAATAGACTGTCTGACTTGTTTAGAAGCTTAGCAAATGGATTTTTTTTTCTCAGTCAGGTCATGGAAATGTATTTACTCATTCTTTCCAGGATTCCCTCTTTACAAAATTGCTTCCATGTATAGGTTAAATGCCTGGGATCAGAAATATGGCTGTTCATCTTACTCCTGGCATCAAATCCTGTCAAATATGCAGCATTTGAAAAGGAAGCATACAGGTGTGTGTTAGCTTCTATGCAATTGGGAAACCTAGTCTCATAGAAATGTGAAACTTTTTGAACCATCTTCCCTTTGCTCATGTTGCATTGAATGCACAATCCTGATAGAAAAGGGCACATAATATTGAGGCAGGGACAGCAGTAAGGCCCTGCTCAATCTCCAATTATTTAGGCCATCTAATTTTTTACTTATAAATAAAAGTGCTTTATTTGTAATTTGCCCTTTTTTTCTAATTGTTGTTTTTGTGTGCTTTCAAATCATTTCTGACTTATGTCAACCCTAAGGCAAACCTACCATGGGATTTTCTTAACAGAATTTCTTCAGACAGCAGGTTGCTTTTGTCTTCTTCTGAGGCTGAGAGAGTGTGACTTGCCTAAGGTCACCTAGAGGGTTTCCAAGGCTAAGCAGGGATTTGAACCCTGGTCTCCAGGGTTATAGTCCAATGCTTAAACCACTCCACCAAGCTGGCTTTTTGTAATTATAATAAAATATTTTGCAATCATTGAATCTAGAATACTTAGTTATCAATTTATCATGAAACTATGCAGCAAAAAGGAAATATGAATGGATTTTAAACACAAGGTAGTATAACTGCTTAAGTGATTTATGAATTGCACTGTTAGGGCTTAACTTATATTTAGTTTCAGTGGCATGGAATTTATATAGTTTTCTGATCATATACTATGTGGATGTAGCAGACACATATGGGAAGACCCATGTTGACATCAGGTTAAAGGCTATAAAATGGCACTTTCTATGTAATCTCTCTCTGCCCATGTGATTCCTTCATTCCTATGTTATCAAAACAGCAATATAAAATATAAAAGAAGAAAAAATGTAAAAGAAAAAGAATATAGAATTTCCCAATGTGGCTATCCCCTCAAGAAGCCCTATATAGAAAAAAATGTTCAGAGATTTGGATGAGGAAAACAGATTGAAGCTGAATCCAGACAAGACGGAGGTGCTCACGGTCTCGGCCCCGAAACCAAGAATTGGGTTGCAACCTCCAGTCCTGGATGGGGTCACACTCTCCTCCAGTGACTGTGTTCGCAGTCTGGGGGTGCTCCTTGACTCGTCGCTCCTGATGACAAATCAGGTTAATGCGACGGTCAGGAGCGCCTGTTATCAGCTTCGGCTGATACGCCAGCTGTGCCCTTTTCTGGAAATACGGGACCTTGAGACGGTTGTGCACGCGCTGGTAACCTCACGTTTAGATTTCTGCAATGCACTCTACATGGGGCTACCCTTGTGCCTGGTTCGGAAACTTCAGTTAGTTCAAAACATGGCGGCCAGACTTTTGTCGGGAACATCCAGGAGGGACCACATCACTCCGGTCTTGCGGTCTCTCCACTGGCTGCCTATTGGTTTCCGGGCCCAGTACAAGGTGTTGGTTATCACCTTTAAAGCCCTAAATGGCTTGGGTCCAAGCTATCTTAGAGATCGCCTCCTCCCCTACAGTCCTCCCCATGCTCTCCGCTCCTCTGGGAGGAATCTTCTGCAGCTTCCAAAACCTAGGCTTGCGATGACCTCCCAGAGGGCCTTCTCAGTTGTCGCCCCCAGGCTCTGGAATGGCCTGCCGGATGAGATCCGTCAGTTGACATCCTTAGATCCGGGGAAAATTGAGATCTGGGACCTGGACTTTCCTCTGACTGTTTTCTCAGCCCCTGTTAGAATTGGAGTCGTATGGGGCTAATTGTTTATTTTTATATTGGTTGTTTAATTTCAACTACTGTCTTAATTAATATGTAGTTTAATCTGTTTTTAAGGGGAGGAGGGAGTTGTATTATTTTAGCTTGTATGGAATCTTTTTACTGTAAACCGCCTAGATTGGTCCGCCACCGGGTGGTATATAAATTATTATTATTATTATTATTATTATTATTGGATCAAAAGTTATTTGGATTAGAAGATAAAGAATCAGATTTGGAAAAAATACTTTGTGGCCCCAATACTAAATTAATAGGGAAAATCTATTTTAAAAATATTGGAAATGGAGATGGAGGAGGAAATTATTAAAGACACAAAGATCAAATGGGAAAACTACATAGGTCACCCTATCCAATTAGATCAGTGGGAACATATTTGGAATAAAGGGATCAAGTACACAGCATCCCAGATTTTGAAAGATAATTAGTACAAAATGTTTCACAGATGGTACCTTATACCAGACAAAATAGCAAAAATCTATAAACACAAAAACAACAAATATTGGAAATGGAAGGAAAAGGAAGGTACGTTTTTTCAGTGGTGGAGTTGTAAACATGTGAAAAGTTACTGGAGGGGTATAAAGACACTAATTTGTAATATTTCGCATATTGAATTAAAATTAAAACCAAAATTCTTTTTATTGGGAATGTTTGAGGATGAAATGGAAAAGAAACATGGAAAAGTTTTATTTTATATGACAACTATTGCCAGAATTATATATGCACAAAAGTGGAAAACAACAAATATATCAGACGTGAATGAATGGATAATGAAATTATGGGACATAATAGAAATGGACAAACTGACACAGCTGTTAAAAAATGACTCCTTAGAAAATTTTAACAAAGATTGGGCCTTGGTATTTGCTTATATGAAGGAGCAATGGGCTGATACAATACTGTTGAAAATAAGGTTGATAAATGTCAATAATTTAGCTAAGGACAAATAATATAATAATGAGAAAGGGGAAATAAAGAATAGGTACTATAGATTAATTAAAAGAATGAAAGGATAAGGTTAAGCAGCAAAGTTGATATATTCTAACAGAGATTCTAAGAAAGGACTATATACAGTGAGTTATTAGAAGGAAGGAAGGAAGGAAGGAAGGAAGGAAGTGTGTGAATGACACAGATTGAAAGAAAGGAAGGAAGGTAGTAAGGTAGAGGTTTTTAAGAGAAATAGGTAGGTGGAAGAAGGTAAATGGAAGTGGAAGTGGGTGGGGGGGGAAGAGATAGTGGAGGAAGGGAGAAGTAAGAGAGGAAGGGAGAAGCAAGGAAGAGTATGAGGAAATGGAATAGGTAGGCTAAGGAAAGTAGGAGATAAGATGGATTGAAAGGAAAAATGAGTGGTTTGAAAAATAAGAGAAACTGAGGAAGAGAATTAAGTTAGGTAGGTTAGGGATGGAGAAATTATGGAAGAGAAAAAAGCAGGAGAGTGGATGTTGATAATCGTTTAGATTTTAGTTAGGAAGATCAATATAATTAATATTTAGTGATAGTAGTTAATTTTGCTTATAGAGTTTAGATAAGGTAATGATACTTGGTAGAGGTAATATAAATTGGATGTACTTTTTTGTTAAAATTGCACAATAAAAATTATTGGGGGGAAAACCCCAAAAGAAACAGCAACAAGAAAGCAATTGTTATGATTCTCTAAGTAAATATGAGAAGGGCTTTCTCAGATTTGTTTTGGAAACCTGAATAATCTCTTTTTCTGACTTTTCAAATAATTCCAGCCCACAGTTGCTACGTTACCTTTGCGGTAATGGGTTCCTATACATCATAAAACTCTGTTCCCCAGCCCCAACATGTATAGCTGAGTTCTTTCATATGCAACATCTCTCAGTAGAAGCAGGACATCTATCTATGTGGGCCTACTAGATGGCCTTCCCATAACAGCCTGGTAGACCCTGTGTATCTTTGTCCATGAGGCATGGGCAGGGGCCCCAGTTTAGGCTATGCCCTGTGAGGATTCACCTATATGTGTACAATGCACCCATGGTAGGTCTAGATTGAAGGCTATTGCTGGTAGATAACATGAGTTCTATTTATATGTATTTTAAAAACATTGTTTATTTTTAAAATATACCCCAAATTTTAAATTCTTTTGATCATATGTTGAATCTACTGAATTACATTATTCTCCTACTTTTTTCTGGCACAAAACACATGGGCAAAAAAGAGTGGCTTCCAGTCACTTCAGGAGCATGGCATGCAGATAACGCACACCCCCAGATTGGCCAGAAGCTGCTCCAGGGCTGCCTAAGGCAGCCTCGGGCTGCTGGAAAAAGGAGCGCAGAAAAAGCGCTCCTTGCTGCTGGCCTAATTGGAATCACGATGGCAGCCAGGCGATCACAGACAGAGCAGCCTCTGGCCGCTCTATCATGCCTCTCTGTTTGACCCCGCTGAGATACCTACCTGAGCTATGTAGTCTGCAGATTTCTCAGATTATAAATATCGATCCTTCTACCAACGTGTATTTTATTCCATTTCACAAATGAAACAAAAAGCAAAAAAGACATCTGCCCAATAGATACCATACTTGGCTTCTGCAAGGATCTAGAGTAGACATATAGATTTGAACAGTATTGCTTATTGTCTATACATGTGCACAACAGTCAACAGTCTCTTTGCACAAGTTCATCTGTTGATAAACAGAATCATGAAGAACAGGACGCAGAAGGGGAAAAACTGATTACCCTCTGAAGTTTTAGAAAATAAAATTTTCTGTTTCACCACATCCATGAACAGATTTCTATCCATATAACCAGATTTCCCCATTTCTGCCCTTTGTTTCTTGCTGTGTGCTCCAATTCTCTGGATGTTTCCTTAAAGCTCTGAAGCATACCATGGTGTCAGAAGATAACTAAGGAATAGACCGTATTTTCCGGCATATAAGATGACTTTTAAACCCAGGAAAATCTGGGTTGAAGTCGGGGGTTGTCTTATACGCCGGGTATAAAAACAAGGAGGAGGACAGAGGTGAGAGGAGGAAAGAAGCCAGGCAAGAGGAGGAGGACGGGGGTGGTGAGGCAGGAAGAAGCCAGGAGAAAGGAGGGAAGAAGCCAGGCAACAGCACGTGGAGGACGGGGATGGCGAGGCGGGAAGAAGCCAGGCAAGAGCATGTGGAGGACAAGGAGGATGGGGGTGGCGAGGCAGGAAGAAGCCAGGAGAGAGGAGGAGGAGGACAGGGGTGGCGAGGCGGGGGGAGGAAGAAGAGAACCCTAAGGCGATCCTCTCCTGGGGTTTTCTTGGCATGACTGGTTCAGAGGAGGTTTGCCATTGCCTTCCCCTGAGGCTGAGAATGTGCGACTTGTCCAAGTTCACCCAGTGGGTTTCATGGCAGAGTGGGGAATCAAATCCAGGTCTCCAGAGTGGTAGTCCAACACTCAAACCACTACACCATGCTGACTCCTATTCCCATGTACAACCTATGAAACAATTGCAGACTTTTTTGTTGTTCTTGTGTGTCTTCAAGTCCTTTCCAACTTATGGCGACCCTAAGGCAACCTTATCATGGGGTTTTCTTGGCATGTTTCTTCAAATGGGGGTTGCCATTACCATCCTCTGAGGCTGAGAGTGTGTGACATGCCCAGGGTCACTTACTTGGCCGCAAATTGTACATACCCCAGAATGCATCACCTAATATATTGGCAGTCCTTCCCCCCAACACTTTCTCATTTCCCCCCAACCAATTAATAGCTGGGAGATGGAAATAATTTTTAAAGCAGCGTTTAAATCTGGACTATTTTTTAAAAAGTAAGGTCCAAAACACACTGCAGAAATAAATGCTAGGGAACATGGGAGCTGTAGTTTGTTGTGTTTATAAGTGACAATTTTCCTGCTAAGTACCTGCATGTCATAAGCATTTGAATTACAATTACCATATTGAAATCAAATCTGATGTTTTTAAAATTTTTATTTGGTGTGCATTGGAAGAGTATATCCCAAACTCTATTTTAGCTGGAAAAGTTGGGGGCTGTCTTATACGCCCAGTTGTCTTATACACCAGAAAATACGGTACTTAATAAATAAATAGTGAGGGAGGCTGAAAGAAAAAGGGGATTCTTCCACTAATGTCTTTGCCTCTGGTGGATAGACACCATTTGATATAATCCATTTGTTTTAAATCAGCATGTTTACATAGTTTTATCAACCAATTGGCATGTATTTTTGTTTAGAAAACATAAGTAGAAATGGGAAACATTCTTTCAAGCAGTCTTTTATTTTACTGTTTAAACTTGTGTTTTTAAAGTACGGTACTGATATAAATACCCTTGGTTTAAATCAATCCAACTTAGAATTTACAGTTTAAACATCCAGAAGCACAATTTAATTTGAAAGGGCTATAAAAGAACATAAGATTCTAGCCTGGAAAAAATAAACTGCATTTAGATCCAATTTAAATTTAATAGGATTCAAATATAAATCTAAGTGCTCAAGTCCTGTTAATTTTGATGGGATTAAAGTGTATTTAATTTTTCTGGATTGGTCCCACAATTAAAACTGTGCAATTATAGTTGATATAAAATTGACGTTTTAAATACTTTTGCACCATATAATTTAAAGAAATGCTGCAAAATTGACTTTAAATTCATTTTATCCAAACTATATAGCTAGGCTATAATATTTATACTGAGAATGGTGTAATTTTTAATGTAATCATGTTGTTTCCATTTTTCTGCCTGATAACTGTATTACAAATGATTAATAGATAATGAATGGGTCAACATGAAACAGCGCTGATTCACTGTATAGACATTTCTGGGCCATCAAAAAAAGAAAACTTAGAGAGAAAAAGAAAGACTCATACATAGAAAACAGGCTATGTAAAGTCATCCTCATTTAACCCTATCCCACATCAAATAATCTTGTAATGTTACATAGGAGAGCCTCTATGGGGAAGTGTTGAAATACAGGGTTTGAATACTGAGACAAATAGCAATCTATTAATTGCTTTTCATTATCTTTAATTAGGATAATGTAGAATGAAAAGTTGCACTATGTCTGCACGTTATATTTAGTTTTTGTTATCTTCCATTTAAGTCTGAAAAGAACAAATAAAGATGCCTTTACAATGTCTCAGATTTCCATAACTAAATATAATGAAATGAAATTGTACATAAATTTGACCTGTTACTGTCTGTTCATGTTTTGTATTTAGCTTAACCAAGATAGATAGACAGACAGACAGAGCTACATCTAAACCTACAGATGCAGATAAATTTAAAATTCTGGATCCACAAATCTACAATCTTAAAATCCCATGGTCTAAACTTAGAGAATAATACATACCTTAGCATTTAAGAATGTTGATAACTACCGCCTTGGATGTAGTTCACTTTTATTTGAGCAACTGAAGAAGATGAAAGCTAAAACATTTGCTAATAAAAAGTTTTGGTTGGTAGTTACTTTGTGTCTTTGTGTGCATGCATGCACTTGCATGTGTGTATCCCTTAATGTTTCTGCTATGTTTCAGTGAGGATATTATTCAGTACATGAATGCATATATTGCATTTTTTCTGTTCCTCCTTATTGTATGACGAAAAATGCATACCTTTGCTATATTATATGTTCTAAACTAGAATTCACGGTAATAGAACATTTGCTTTCTCAACCAAGTTGAAAACTAATTACAATCCTTGGCATGTTTACTCAGAAGAATATTCTGGGAATGATACTTCCATTGTATTCAATGAAGCTCCCTAGTAAGTATGTTTAGTGCTAAAGCATAAGGCTGCAGTTCTATGCACTTACCTGAGACTAAGGCACCACTAAATTTGAATTGATTTATTATCATGTAAACATACGAAAGCTTATGTTCCACGGTTCTCTTGGAATATCTCTACACACATAAATACACCACTACACATATTGTAACCCTTCAACTTTTCCACAGCCATATATATGCCATATGTACACAGTTCTAATAAAATATTTTAAATATTCCCTTAGGGGTATATTGGAAAAACCTTTGATTATATTAAAGGAATGCTAAAGAAAAATTCAGTAAGTTAAGAGGAAAAAAAGGGCTATCCATACAGTATGCAAACATTTTCTTCTCTTTGCAGTTCTTTATACATTAAAACATACCTTTTTCATTTTCATTCATTTATTTATATTATCAGGGTAGAGTCCTGGAAGACATTTATGTAGCTTTCATTTTAAGAGATTTTAAAATAATAAAGATTACCTTCTTGTATGTCTTTATATTCCCTTGGCTTTCTGTGTTTCCTATGTTCTGTGCATTCCTGCATCTTGCAGTATTATATACACTAGGAAAAACTAGTAAGCCAGTTAAAGCATGATGACGCTAACGAATCCCAGCACAAATGACTGAATCAATAGAAAACCAGCCACTGCTGTTTAAGTGTATCGATAAATGTACCTTTATTTTCTCTTGAATGGATAAGTGTCGCAGTTAAGAGTCCTATAGATCTCTTAATTGAAAGTTAATTTTAAATCAATAAAGAGAGTCATTTAAATATTGATCAACCCTTTCTACACGAATTGTTAGCTGATTTTTTTTCCACAACAACTTTGTTTAAATGCAATCAATAGCCCACAATCAGTGCATTCCATAAAAAAATTGACAGATGTTCCCAAAATGCCTGCTAGGCATGAAGTTATCTGTTTCCATATGCAGCATAAGCATTTCAGTCCTCTTTCAGGGGGTATATATTAAATAAAATTATGTTCTTATATATAATTAGTATTTAGATACATTTTAACATATTTGATTTTAAGAAACTGAGAATTAAGAAGTTATGTTTCATTGGCTAGGATCTAGTGAACTCCATAACTTATTCTGTATGCCCAGGGAATCTCTAAGCTTGTTTTATGCACCACGTCCTCATGCCACATGACAAACAGCTTCTGAAACTGAAAAGACTTTCCAAAGCACTTTGTGATATTCAAAAGAAATTAAGCAGCTAAGCTAAACTAAGCTCTCAAAATGTCCAAAATAACCTTATAATGGGTAAAGCTATAGTACTACTACTATTGCCAAATAATAATAATAATAATAATAATAATAATAATAATAATAATAATGGCATCTATAGTACGTTTTAAATGTTCAAAATCCTTAACATGTGTTTCTCATAACAGACCTGTGAGATAAATTAGGATTATTATCTCCATATTGCAATGTGGGACTGAAGCTGAGGGACCAAAGGTTAGCCTAAGGCTACAGAGAATTTGTGACTGGTGACTTCTCAGTTTTAAATCTTAAAGTTGTGTTTAAATCTTAAATTTGTGTTTAGTTGTATAGAATTCATATGCATGCCTATCGGAAGTAATACACTTTCATCATAATTCCTTCACTGCTTTTCAGATTATGACTGATTGATAAAAGAGGGTATCCATGGTTATTTATTATATTTTGAACTCTATTTCTTATGTTTTGTTCTTTTATTAGCATATTATATCTTGTTGCCTTAACAGAAAACACCAATCTTTGCTATTTGGTTCTGAATCCATTTGAGTTTAGAGGATACAAATTTCACTTCTTGCAAGTGATCTTGATTAACCTGATAAAATTAACATTTGCCAGAGGATCAGGAAAGGCTGGATTTTATCACCCTATCTGTTTAACTTGTATGCTAAACATATCATACACAAAGAAGATTTAGACTCAGAGGAAGAAAGTGTGAAAATTGGAAGAAGGAACATCAACAATTCAAGATATGCAGATGACACAATACTACTATATATTGAATATCGCTTATCTGAAATGCTTGGGATCAGAAGTGTTTTGGATTTTCTTTTTCCCCTCAAGTTTTGTAATATTTGCTTAAACATAATGAGATATGTTGAAGATGGGACCAAGTCTAAACACAAAATTCATTTATATTCACCTTATAGCCTGAAGGTAATTTTATACACAGTATCTTTAATAATTTTGTGCATGAAAGAAAGTTTGTGTACATTGAACTATAAGAAATCAACAGTGTGATGAGGCAGCTAAAAAAGCCAATGCAATTCTGGGCTACATCAATAGAAATATAGTATTTAGATCAATGAAAGTAATAGCATCACTCTATTCTGCTTTGGTCAGGCTTCACCTAGAATACTGTGTCCAATTCTGCGCACCACAACTAAAAAAGATATTGAGAAGCTGAAGCATATCCAGAGGAGGGCAACCATAATGGTGAAAGATCTGGAAACCATGCCCTATGACAAGCGACTTAGGGAGCTGGGCATGTTTAGCCTGGAGAAGAGAAGGTTAAAAGGTGATATGATAGCCCTATTTAAATATTTGAAGAGATGTCTTATTGAAAAAGGATCAAGGTTGTTTCCTGCAGAATAGGACCTGGAGCAATGGATTCAAACTACAGGAAAAGAGATGCCACATCAACATTAGGAAGAATGTCCAGACAGTAAGAGCTGTTTGACAGTGGAACATACTCTCTCAGAGTCTCCTCCTTTGGAGGTTTTTAAACAGAAGCTGGATGGCCATCTTCCAGGGGATGCATTGATTGTGTGCTCCTGCATAGTAGGGGGTTGGACTGGATGGCCCTTGTAGTCTCTTCAAACTCTATGATTCTATTATTCTAGTTGTCACTATCTCAGCCACAGATGTGGACAATTTTGGATTTTAGAATATTTTGTATTTCCAGCTAAGGGATGCTCAACTTGTAGCAGAAAATAGCAAAGACTTGGAACAATTACTGAAGAAAATCAAGGAAGAAAGTGCAAAGGCAGGTTTACAGTTTAACATTAAGAAAACCAAAACCACCAATAGTTTATATAACTGTAAAATAGATAATGAAGACATTGAAATAGTTCAAGATTTTATATACCTTAGATCAGTCATTAATCAGAATGGACACTACAGTCAAGAAGACTAGGACTTTGGAGGGCAACTGTAAAGGAACTTGACAAGATTCTGGAGTGTAAAGATATATAATTGAATATCGAAGTTAGGAGGGGTCCATGCCATTGTAATTCAAATTTCTATGTATGGTTGCAAAAGCCGGAGAGTGAAGAAAACTGATAATAAGAAAATTAACTGATTTGAAATAAGCTGCTGGAGAAGAGTTCTACAGATCACATGGACTGCTAAAAAAGACAAATAACTGGGTCCTAGCAAAAATCAAGCCTGAACATTGTCTAGGATCCACAGTGATTAAACTGAAAATACTGTACTTTGGAATCATCATGAGAAGGCATGACTCACTAGGAAAGATAATAATGCTTGGTAAGGTGACAAAGCCTCCCATCCCCCATGAGACCTGAAGGGTGCTGCCATCCAGAGGGACAAAGAGGCAGGCTTGGGAGCCCAGGTATATCAAAACCTCCCCTCCCACCCCCACCCCCCAGACCAGAAGGGCAACGGACAAAGAGGCAGGATTCAATGCTGCAGCCCAGGAACATCAAGGCGCTCCCCAACAAGAAGACCAGAAGACCACTGATGCCACCTATGGGGACAAAATGGGAGGTGGGGGGGAGGAGGAGGGGAGGGTGGGAAAAACATCTAGGAGTGTAAAAAGGAAAGGGAAAAGAAAATTGAGGGAGGGAAGAAGGGAATAACAGAATTGAGGGAGGGAAGAATGGAATAAAATATAGGAACAGCTACTGGGCTGCAGCAGTAGTTGTGGGTGACACTGAAGTCAACTCTCAGAGAGAACAGTAGTGTCACCATAGCTGACACTTGTCAGCACTGCACGAAAGGAGGCAAAGGGTGTCCCTTTTTGTGATACCATTTCACCAAGAAAACCGTTTAGGTGAGACAGCTCAAAAACCAGCAAATAGAGAAGGGAAGGCCAGACAGAAAACATGTGCAATAAAACATGCATAGTTAAAAGCAACACGACACATGTAATTGGAACATGGAACGTGAGAAGCATGAATCAGGGGAAACTAGACATAGTAAAGAAGGAAATGGAACGTATGAATATAGCAATAATAGGAGTGAGTGAGTTAAAATGGACAGGAATGGGTCACTTTGACTCAGACAACTATACAGTAATCTATTCAGGAAATTAAAAAAAACATCAAGAAGAAATGGAGTGGCTTTCATAATAAGGAAAGATATAGCTAGAGCCACTCAAAGGATGCAACTCAAAGTCAGACCATATATTATCAATAAGGCTTCAGGATAAATCTAGAAACATCACAATAATCTGGGTATATGCACCAACCACAGATGCAAATGAAGAGGAAATTGAGAGATTCTGTGATGCAGCCCAGGAAGAAATTGACAACATGCCATCACAAAATTTCAAATTAATCATTGGAGACTTGAATGCTAAAGTTGACAACAAAGAAGAATAAAAAACAGTAGGAAGATTTGGATTAGGAACAAGAAATAAAGCAGAAAAGTGTCTGATAGAATTCTGTGAGGCCAATAATCTATTCATTGCAAATACCTGCTTCATACAACCAGATAGGATTATACACCTGGACATCACCAGATGGTGAACACAAAAACCACATAGACTACATGATTGAAAGTAGAAGATGGAGAAACTCTATCCTTGTGGCCAAAACCAGATCAGGAGCTGATTCTGGCACAGACCACAAACTACTCATAACAAAAATCAAAGTTAAGCTGAAGAAGAAAGCAAAAACAATCATTATACCAAAATATGACCTGAATGACATTTCAGATGAATTCAAGGACAATGTAGGAAACAGATTTCAGCTATTGAGTATAATCAACCGGGAACCTGAAGAACTGTGGACAGAAGTCAAAGACATAATTGAGGACGAACACAAGAAAACACTAACAGTGGCCAAAAGGAAATATAAGAAACAATGGATGACAGATGAAACACTTCATGCAATAAAGGAAAGAAGAAAAGCAAAAGCAAAGAGAGACAGGAACAAAGCCAGAAGTATGAACACAACTGTCTGACACACAGGGATAAGGAGAAATACTACAATGACCAATGCAGAGAAATAGAAGACAACAACAAAAAGGGAGGAATGAGAGACGTTCTTTGGCCACTGAGCATGGTTAGTTTGCAACAATAGCATACTATTGTTTGTTTGTTTGTTTGTTGTTATTGTTACTCATTGAGATTTTATTGGCTGCATATTATTATTATCTCTGCAAAACTCAGTGTTCCTGAGTATTCTAATATCCCCTTGTGTGTCATTTGACTAGATAAGTACCAACCATTGGATTACTGAATTTACAGTTACTATAATTATTATTCTGATTAGTTGTCACAATGCTTTGAGAGATTGTGAAGTGCTGGAAATATGAATAGCCTCTGTGTGAGAAGACAGCTTGTGGACAATAGTGTTATTGCAAAAATTGTCATTCAAACTGAATGCATTCAGAGGAGAAAATAGGTGTTGGGGTTTTTTTCAGATTTTGCAGACAAAAAAAAATCCTTACTATGTGGCCCAACAGTACAACATATGAAACTTTGAAATAGGAGTTGACTTCATTGATTTATAAACTGAAACCTAACCCTTAAAAGTTTTGTAGATTTCCAGACTAAATGCTGTTCAGTTACTGTTTGTCACCCCATTATTCCCCAAAACCTTGTGAACGCCTCTGGTTTGTTTTGTTTTTTTAACAATTGCTGGTTATATCATATCACATCTGAAATGAATGTAATAAATATTTTTATTTTTAAATAAAACCCACAGAGGTGTTGTTCATTTCTTAGAATACCTAAGTATGAGATATTATAATCTCAACACTGGTGCAAGGAAATAAAATCTCCTTTTACTGCAGTCCAAAGTTATGCATGGTGCAGCTTTCCAGTCCCCAGAAAAAAATAATGTCATTATTTGGAGACAAATTGGAGAATTTGAATATTTGCTTGGATATTGGTCAATGTTATACTAACCACCACCACCATCCCATGGCTTATTTCCCTTATATCTACTACTACTTCCATTGCAATTCACCAATCTACGGTATATCTTCCAATGTGTATGCAGATGATCCTATTTACACATAGAATTTCTTGTAGGGACCTTGCCTTGATACTGAGGAACATAGGGAAGAATCCACTCACGCTGATTGCTGCGTGGTTTGCTTTGCAGAAAATTTTTACTTTCAAAAATGGTATAAATTCTAGATTAAGGAGGTGCTGCAAAAAATCCAGACTCTCAGGCAGGGAAGGTTTTGCTGTTAATGCAAAACCATGTTAGTTTTCTGTAAATCTGTTGCACTGTAATACTACATTATTATCATCTGAACAAAACATTTCAGAACCCCCTTTGATTTCAGTTCCTTTGTTTAGAACAACCACATTAAAAAGGAAGATTAAAAAGGAAAAGTGAAGTATCATTAGTCCATATGCATACAGGTTCAGCTTTTGAATATTCTGTTTCTAGGATTGTTCTTAAGATGTGTGACTGATAGATCTTATTTGTCTGATAGAGTTGACCAGGTGAAATAGAGCTACAGCTGGTTACTTCATTAGGTCTTCTCATTGATTGAACCCTGCTGAAGTGATGCAGCAGGCTCCTGAGATAACTGCTGGTAATAGAACAAAATGAATTCTTATCACAGAGATTGGAAAGGCCATTAACCCTGGCCTCCAATGTTTTTCAGAGGTCACAGACAGGAAGCCAAGCAGTGACTGGGAAAACTGTTTTCTGTCTAACTACAGGTCATATTAGAGGGTGTGTGTGACTTTTTTTTTTTTTTTTTACCCTTCAGTTTGTGTGCGGATGAAACTGTGATAATGGCAGATGTTGACAATACATTGTAAATATAAGAAGCAGGTGAAAAAATGGGGGAAACCCAGGCATTCATTTCAATAAATGTTTAACAAAAAGCAATTGTTATTGGGATAATTACTGCCAGAATACACACACATACACCCAAGCAGTTCAGACTGTTATTTTAGAAGACTGGCATAGTTTTCTATGAAATACCTATCCTTCCTAGATGTAGATTATAATTACCTGCCTCCTTTCTTGCTTTTGCCAGCAAGTTCATCTGTGAATTAGTGCAGGACATGTTTGCCTTTCACCTAGTTGTGCAGGTTATATATTTAAGTAACAGTCCTATAATTTACATTGAATGCAACATTTCAATTGACCAAGAGCCCACAACCTAAGCCCCCATCTCACAGTTGTGGACTTTCCCACATTTATCAAGTCAGTGCCATTCTCGGATAAGCTAGAAAAAATCATCCATTTAAAGCCTGTACTACAAATGACATTTTCTAACCTTAGTGACAAATTTATTCAGTGGCTCTAGAGAAAGTTCTTGCTGTATTTTGGAATTTTGTTTTGTTTTGTTGGAAAGAAACAATATAGCTTGTCACACACACACACACACACACACACACTCCATTTTATTGAACTATTTTAGCAAATACATTATATACTGTTTTAAAATGTTCTGCATCATAGAGAATGCAGAACACACTTTGAAATATGAAAGATAAATTTTCTACCCTGAATTATGTATGTGTTTTCTTATTTTGAATAATTTATTCTTAATTTGCTAAGTCATAACAAAGAGTGAAGACAAATGGTGCTATAGAAATTCCTATATACAGTTGCCCCTCCGTTTTCGGAGACTTGGAGTCTGCATCCCTTGCCCATTCACAAGTGGCAAATGGAGGGGGACAAAATGGAGTGTGCGCCTGTGGCGTGTGCCTGCAAGCGCCCTCGGACACCCGCTGCCATTCAAGCCAATGGGGCTTGAATGTTGGTGATTTTCTGTTTTCGGGGGGGGGGGGCGGGGCGGGTTGGTTCCAGAATTCATCCCCCAAGAAAATGGAGAGGCAACTGTATTCCAGCCCCGAAACATCCCGACCAGTTCACTACTACTCAGCTTGCCTAAGAATTGCCCTTAGGCTATCAGCTTCGGTTTCTTATTTGGAAGTCTACATATATGTATAGGAAAAGGCCTAAATATGCTAAAGGCAGCAGATTCTGTCTAATCTTGGAAGCTACCAAAGTCAGCCTTGGTTAGTACTTGGATGAGACAATACTAATGAATACCAGGTGCTGTAGGCTATATTTCAGAGGAAGGAACTGGCAAAGCTATCTCTGAGTATTCATTACCTAAGAAAACCCTATGAAATTCATGGGCTCACTATAAGTTTACAGGCAACTTGAAGACACACACACGTGTGTGTAGGGATAGTGGACTGTAACAGCAGGGTGACAAATGAGTTACAAAAGAAAATATTGCTGGTTACTAGAAATGGGTGAGGATAGTATCCTTTACCAAAAAAAGTTCAAACTCCAGCCAAGGTTTCTCATACACACACACACATATACTCTTTTTGATTTCATAAATATTAAGCTATTAAACCCATGCACAATAATAAATATAATTCTTTAAATACTTACATTACAAACATTTGCTTTTTACAATCTCATTTGTGAAGACTGTTACATTCTATCCCAGATATCTGAGTTTGCATGGCACAAGTAAAACATACTCATAAAACCTGCATAATACACAAGGAGCATGGGGGGGGGGGGGGCTTGCATTCATGCCAGATTATGTAATCAAGGACTAGTTTCTGCTGTTTTTAGAAGGATTTCCAGAATGTTTGATAAGCTCCCGTTAACCCACTCCCAAAGAAAGCTTAGCTTTAGTCAAGCTCCATTTAAGAAATACTGGATTTTTCTTATTTTGGTTAGGTTAGGTTATTTGACCATGGTAGGTATAACTGTAAACCAAATAATTTTATCCTGGATGATTTCCCAACCCTAAAATGTTCATCTCATTGGGGGGAAGCAGACGGGAGCTTCCCGTGCGCCGCGGGATGGAGCGCCGCTGGACCGCAGCAGCCGCACCGCGGCGCACCGTCGGCGACTCTAAAAGGAGCACCAAATTGGCGCTCCTTTTAGATTTCAGGGAAAGTGCGCCCTAAAAGCGGCAGCTCCGAGGGCAACTTTGGGAGGAGAAAGGGGCGCCGAGCGTGTGGCTGCCCCTCCTCTTCCCTGCCTCCAGGACGGCTTTTTAAGCCGTCTGCCGAGGCCCTTAGACATGGTGGCTGATCCAATTGCAGTGTTTGTTTGGTTCTTCTTTATGGTCTCTATGTTTCACACAAATGGGTGTGTGCATGCATAGGGACTCCATTTGAAATATTCTAGAGCTGGGTAGCTTGGTAAGAATACTCCTCCCCCTTCCAGAGTGTCTGGCTATTTAAGTAAAGGGGACAGTGAATGCCTATCTACAACAATGAAATGCTTCATCATGCCTAGCAGTTGTTAGACCACTGGTTTTTAAAAAAGCCTTCCCTGAACTTACTGTACTCAATAATTACTGATCAGCATCCCATTTTGGAGCAAGGTCCTGAAGATTGTGGTAGCCTGTCAGCTCCAGTGTCTTCTGGATGAGAAACATTGCCTAGAACCATTTTAATCTGTTTTTAGGCTTGAGTATGGGATAGAGACAGTTTTGGTTGCCTTGGGTGGCCTGTGCCAATAGCTAGACAGGGAGACTATTGTTCTGCTGAATACGTGCCTTTGCAGGCTGTCAGAAATAGTGCAAATTGAGTCCACTTTAACTGCCCTGGCTCAGTGCTAGGGAATCATGGGAATTGTATTTTTTTCTGAGACATTGAGCCTTCTCGGTCAGAGAGCTCTGGTGCCACAATAAACTACAATTCCCATGATTCCCTAGCACTGAGCCAGGACAGTTAAAGTGGCCTCAATTTGCACTATTTATGGCAGTTTGCAGAGGCCCATAGTTAAATAGTCTCCTAGAGAGAATGTGGCACAACTTGTCACTGTAATATGTGTGATAAGTTATCTGCAGTGGATTTTTCACTTTTAGATCCTTAGGAGTGATGTCTTGCTGTTTGTGTTCATTGAAAAAGATAATGTTCATCTGTACCTCGTCTTGAAGAGATTGATGTATTTCTACTCCATCCAGCTAAATCTGGTGCCTTTCACTGTAGTGAAAGAGGTGGCCTTGTTAAGGGGGTTGCAAGACTGCCAGAAATTGTGCAAATTGAGTCCACTTTTAGGGTTAGGGCTAGGGTTAGTGCTAGGGAATCATGGGAATTTTTTTTCTGAGACATTTAGCCTTCTCTGTTAGAGAGCTCTGGTGCCACAATAAAATACAGTTCCCATGATTCCCTAGCACTAACCCTAACCCTAAAAGTGGACTCAATTTGCACTATTTCTGGCAGTCTGCAACCCCCCTACCTCAGTGGTCAAAACCATTGGCCATGGTATCCTTCTGGGCCATCTCTCTTGGATGAGGCTTGGAGACAATTGAGATTATTGCACTGGCAAAATGCCTGTGCTGAGCTCATTAGGAATGTTTAATTTTTTTTAATAAGATCGGGTGTTATCGCACACTTCCGTGCTCAGACCGAAGGCATCGCGACCTGATCTTAGCCATCCCATCCCTGATCCATCCTTTTCCCATCCTTCGCAAAGACCGGGCCATGATGCCTCCAGTCTGAGCAGCGAGGTATGCAATAACACCCAATCTTAGCAAAATTTCAAACGTTTCCTAACACACTCAGCCCAGGCTCAGCATGGCTGATTTGGCCATACGATAATTGCCATTGTTTTGCAGTAGTTTTTAAACTTTTTGGAGGGATAGTCCTGAAGGTGATGCTGGCCATTGGCATGTGGAGTCTCTCAGGGTCCCATTGCTGTTTAACATTTACATGAAACTGCTGGAGAGATTGTCCAAAGGTTTGGTGTTTGATATCACCAGTGTGCTGACAACACCAATCCTATTTTCCCTTCCATCAAATTCTGAAGTTTTAATTCTAAGCCAGTATCTGGGATCAAGTGAGGGCAAACAAATGGAATCTTAATGCAGACTAAACAGAAGTGATGGTGGTGAGCTGGAAGGCAAAACGGAATAGGGATTCACCCTATGATGGCTGGGATTGCATACCCCTTGAAGAGGCAGATTTGCAGTATGGGTGTTCTTGTGGATTGAACTGTATGTCTGGATTGTCAGATTTTGCCATGGGCTAGGAGAGCTGTTGCATTATTAAAGCTAATGCATCAAGTGCATGCATTCCTGGAAATACTACGTCATGCTTGAATTACATCTCATTTGGATTACAGTAACACACTGTCTGTGAGGCTGTCTTTGAAGGATGTTCAGAACTTGCACTGGTTTGGAATACTGCACCCAGACTCTTGACTCAGATTACATGGAGCACATGATGACCCTATTTCAATGGCTCACTTTTAAGCCCATTTCAAAGTAGTTGTGACCTATACAATCATATATGGTTTGGATTATATCTCCCATATGAGCCTTCCCAGTTATGTATGTATTTAAAAGCTTGTCTTTCTCCCAGCATAGGATTCAAGGTGGCATACCATATATTAAAAGCACAATACAACTTTTTTTAAAAAAAACTTCTTGATACAAGTTTTAGGACATGCAGGAAAGACTCTGTTCTTAGTTCTGCCATATTCAAATGGAAAGTGCGGTTGCTGCTTCTGCTTCTATTGGTGCTGCCACAACCACTGCCTCTGGTGGCGAAATAGGTTAAAAGTGGGTAAAGGGGGGGGGGGAATTTGGAAAGATACTGCCACCACTAAAGATAAGGCTCCCTTATTTACCTGGCACTAGAATTTATAATTATCTGCAATGCAGCAAGATGGCCCACGTTTTCACAGTGCAGTTCATGTGAAGACCAGGTTTGTGATTAAATATATCAAAATTTAAGTCTGCCTATTTGCCATTTAAACACAAATGCAGAGATTGCATTTCTCCAGGATAATTCAATATAACTGCTTAGAGGTTTGCACTTTTAGAACTGTGTGCTCCTGTATCAAATAAATATTATCAAAATCTCACAGTTTACCTTAGAGTTTTCTATCATAGAGTAGCATTTTTTAATTATGTGCCAAAGAAAATGTTTTGTCTTTTTTGAGTCCAGCCATCACTAAACTAGTTCGTCATCCTTCACGACTGATTATATATTATAGTGAATCCCTCCAACAAAGTGGACGTATATGTGACATTAATGGTATATAAGATTTATTATGTGATACTGCACACTTTTAATTTAGAGAAAACAAACTTCAGAAATATAATAGGTAAAAAAATAATCTCAACGATGTCCATGAAACAGCAGGATAAAAAGCAATTCTGTGCAGAAAAAGAACTGCCTACATTGCTATAATATAGTTCAGCTGCTCAGAGCTGCTGCTTTTAAGTGCTGTAACATTATTTCCAGTACATGAAATGCAAACTGGGTTGGAGGAAAAGATAAGATACTTTACTCAGAAAGAAAGCTGAATTGAGAAAGCTGATTTTTCTCTTCTGAATGTATTCTAAAACATTTATCAACTGTTTTGTTAATATTATTTAGTCATATGTTTTTAAGAGTGGGTTTCCCCTTTTCAGTTTTTAAATCAGTCAGCTGAAAGGTGCAACACAGATCTCCCTTTATTCAAGTGTTCATAGAACTGATATCCAGGAGTTAACATTACAGTTTTGGGACCCAGTATTGCATGGGAAGTGTGAGGTCAAGAAACTCAGTACATGGTTAGTGGCATGTACTGAGCTGGTGGCACTCTGGTGCCACAACAAACTACAAATCCCAGGACTCCATAGGCTAAAGTGTTGTCAAACTCCACAGGCTAAAGTAGTGTCAGTTAATGTGGTGTCAAACTGCATTAATTCTGCAGTGTAGCAGTAGCCTTTGACTAATTGGTGCTTTCAAATGTATGTCACTACTGGCAAGAAAGGTCTCAAGAAACAGTTACAGCACACAAATAGAAAGGTACTCCAAAGATACAGGTTTTGAAGGAGGTTACCAAACTTCAACAGGGACAGGCAGGGATGCTGTACAGCAGGGGTAGGCAACCTTTCCCCTGTAAGGGCCGAGGGACTTCAGCTCCCAGAATCCCAGGAGCTATTGGCCAACATGGCTGAGGCCTCTAGGAGCTGAAGTCCCTCGGCCCTTAAAGGGGAAAGGTTGCCTACCCCTGCTGTACAGGAAGACAAGCACACCTGGGATGACACACACTCCAGCCATTTTTTAAAAAAGAAAAATATCTCAAAATTTCCTTGATATGGAAGGCTTCTGGTTATGGAAAGTCACTTCCAATTTCTTTTTATAAAACCTCAAAACAGGTTCCCTGATAAACATTGTGGGGAGTCAGTATTCTTTATTTTTCTTGTTATTGTTAGGTGGGTTGGAGTAGAAGTGGGAAGAATATTCAAAAATATTTTTTAAAAGAAAATGTTTTTTAAAAATGTTTCTTGAGTGTCAAGAAACCCTGACAAGAAGAATGGATTGAGAATCTTCACCATTCAGGACTTATTCTATACAAAATTTGTCTGTAGTTGTTTTGCACAGAAAACAGCATTTTCTGCTCAGGAAACAGCATTTTCTCTGCAGAAAATAATATTTCTGCATAGAAATACTATTTTCTGTACAGAAAAAGCTTTGTCTATATAGAAACAGTTTTGGCTGCTTAGGGTGCTGCATAAGGAAAAATATGGGATATAATCAAATAAATAAATACAAATGTCTGCACAACATTCCCAAATGATTCCTCCCAGTTTCATGGCTGCTTCCCCCACCCCATCCCCCATGTTGTATTGGGTGAGCGATAGGGAAAGACAATCAGTTTGAATTATTCCAGATTTATGTATTTTGATATAGAATATTTTATTTCTATTCTATTCATATTATTTATATAATCTATCACATTTCTTTCTCACATTTTTCTTAACCAAACAAGCTGAAATGCCCCAGTAGCATCACTAGGAGGTGCAGGGGGTATAGACTGTACCAGGTGACACCACCAAAGGGGGGTAGACAGCCAGTGAGCTCTCCTCCCATGCACAGCAGGGAGGGAGAGGACTCAGTGTCCCCAGTCCCTGCCCTATGAGGCTTTACTTTAGAGTAAAGCTGCACAGAGCAGGGATGAGGCACCAGGCCCTCTTCCTCCCTGCCCTGCGCAGCTTTACTATAAAGTAAAACTGTGTAGGGCAAGGAAGGAGGGATCTCTTTTGCCTCCTCCCCAAAGCCCCACCCCCTGCACCCAGTGACATCCCGGTTGTGGAACGCCACTGAAATGCCTAATGCTTAAAAAATATGTGCTACCACAAACATCGAATAATTTAAAGTGACCTTTTCAGTACTTCTGGTTGAAGAAGCTGCATGAAGTATTCCAAACAGTGGCATAACACAGAGTTCTGTAATGGAAATTATAATATTTGCTTTTATATCTTTCCAATTTCCTTCACAATAGTCCCTAACAGTAAGGTTGAATCTTTCATGGCTGCAAAATGCAGATGATTGTTTCAGTATTGTTTCAGTGCACATTGTATTATACAAGCTACTTTTTTGAGAAATGTAAGCTAATTTAGAGACTGTCATTGTAAATCTGAATGTTATGATTTTGTATCACTCCAGTATGTGCACATGAAGGCCAATTATTCAGTCTCAACTAAAATAGACCCATAGAATAAATGAGATTTATGACTTGATTTACCATTAAGCAATTGGGTCTACTCCATTTGGGACTAGGGATTGGTTTAATTCCATATTGCATTTCGTTTGCCATTTAACTGGATAGTCACTCTTTTAGGGATTTTATCATCCTGAAATTCTGGTTAGGGTTGCCAAGTTGGATGGGACTCTTATAACTTTAATCCTCAATATAATGAGAGGCAGGATGCAGTACCATAATACACTGTCAAGATGGACAAAGGAACCTATGTCCCCTTACCTTTCAGACTTGAACTTTAATCTGAAACCATTCCCTCCCAAAACAGTTTTTACCTCCCCAATGGAGAATGGGGGTAGGGGCCATGAAAGAACAAAGGCAACAAAAATAAAGTTTAGTACTTCCCTGTCGTCTCTCGTGCATCCAGCCTGACAGCCCTAGTTCTGATTGTCCACATCTAAGCTCCTCTTTGTTCATTTGTTTGGATCTTTTACAAAAAGTGTATTATTTTCAAATTCCTTTATTGATTTTGGTGGTAATTTGCATATTTCATATTTTTAATAATTAATTCAGTTCATATACGAATTCCTCTTAACTTAGAAGAGGACTGTCATCTATTTTAGGTGAAATTTGTTTTTTAATTAAATCCGATTAGTCTGAGGTCACCTTCATTTAGCATAATATTTCCATTGTGCTGTGGAGGGGAGGGTTTATGTGGCTATTCCTACATCATCGGAGGTTGCTACGAAAAAATCATTTCATTGTTCTGAAGCTTCCCAGCTTTCCTTTAGCAATCTTTTTTCACTTTTGTCATCTAATCTTCTATAAATGTTTTTTCTTCTTCTGAAGTATTTAATTTCCCCCCTTTTTCTCTCTGACCATTAATTTTCCAGATTGCTTCTTTGCTTGCTTTACTGTAAAGTTGTGTTTGGTTTGCCAGAGCTTTTGCTTTTTTCTTTTTTTCTTTTTTCTTTTCATTTGTACTTGTCAAATTAAGGTAAACAGAAGTGGTGACAATACAACTCTATGCTGACTTGGATGAACCTGATTACCTGGATTCATTCCAGGTCTGGTTATTAGACAAAAACAGCTTGATTACCTTGGTGGGACTTGATTACCTATGCTGGGAGCTAGACAGAGGAAGTGTGCTCCTCTTGGTTCTGATTAACATCTCATCAGCATTTAGTACTATCTTTTATGTTACCTTTCTGGGACATTTGGCAGTTAAGGGATTTTAGGAGCACTGTTTTGCCATAGTTCAGGTAGTTTTTGGCTATACATTTACAAAAAGTGATTCTGGCCAACTGTTGTTCAGTCTCATGACTGAAGCACTCTGTAGCACTCTACTGTTCTCTATACTTTCAATGTCATCATGAACCTGCTGAGAGAGGTCATCTGGGTTGGAAATCATCAAAATGCTATTGATACCCAGCACTGTCTGTCTTTTTAATCCCTTTCTGGGAGAGAGGCGGCATGAAAATGAAATGAATAAATAAATATTGCAACTGATAACAAAAAGGCTGTGTAAATCTTCACTCATCATTTGAATGAAATAAAGGAATGGTGTGAGTACATAAACTGAGGCTCACTGAGTATAATTGGGAAATTCTGTTGGTCTGTCCTGCAGCTATCCTGGTATTGGAATTACAGTCTGTTTTGGATGAAGTAGCTCTGCCAGATCCACAGCACAGTGATGCTCTCAAACACAGCATTCTGCTTGGAATGCCAGGTGGCCACTGTGTCCAGGTGTGCCTTTGGCCAGCAGACCACAGTAGTTCCTGCCCATTAGCAGGTGGTCTCTTTAGAGACCACACATCACTGATCTTGCACCAACTGTGTAAACTTTCAGTTTGGTTCCGAACAAAATTCAAGGTGCTAGATTTTACGTATGAGGCCTTAAACAAAATTCAAGGTGCTAGATTTTACGTATGAGCCAACATATGTGATGGGTCATCACCTCTTATAATAGCTGTCTAGAATTTGAGATCAGATTTGAGCAGACTTACCGACATCAGTGGGACTTCTTAAATGTGATTAGCTTAATCTCATGGATTGTATGCCTGCAACTTTTCTTATAACACTTCAATACTTGGGTGTGAGGTGATTTGGATTTTCATTTGTTTTATTGAGCTTGTCAGCTTCTATCTCATATCTATTTATGATTGGGTCATTTCTTCAGTAGATAGTAAGAATGCTGTAGATGTCATTTATCTGGATTTCATAAAAGCATTTGACAAAATACCCCATGATATTTTGATTAGCAGACTGGTTAAATGTGGAGTAGATGGGAACACTGTCAGATGAATCCATAATTGGTTAGAAAACCATAATCAAAGGGTCATAATTGATGGCTGCATTTCAAACTGGAGGGAATTCAACAATGGATTGCCACAAGGTTCAGCCCTGGGAGCCAAACTCTTCAATGTTTTTATCAATGATGCAGATGAAGGGTTAGAGGGAATCATGGAGATTATGAATTATTTTGTATTGTTCATAACGTTTGTCCATCCCGTTGTCCATCCATCCATTGTCCATCCCAGTTTTATATTGTCCACAATGTTGATTATAGAGATTATCGTGTTACCAAATAATGTGACTTATCCCCAACGGAATACAGTCATGTTTCAGATTAATAGCTGATTTTATCACATTTAAATTGCTGCCGCCAGGTGACTGCAACCCAGCTGCATTCTGGGTCCCAGATGCATTTTTCCAGATGCTTTTCCAAAGCTCCTATTTTGGAAAAGCGAGTGGATAAGCATGGCTTGGACCTGGGATGCAGCCAGGTTGCAGTCGCCCGCGGCAATGGCAGTGATTTAAATGTGATAAAATCAACTATTAATCTAAAATGTGACTGTATCCCGTCGGGGATAAGTCTCGTTATTTGGTAATGCAATAATCTCCATAATCAACTTTGTGGACAATACAGAACCGGGAGGCATAGCTAACACACTGGAAGATAGAAACAGAATTCAAAAGTTCTTTGATAAACTGGAAAACTGGGCTGAAAGTAATAGAATAAAATTCAAAGGGACAAATAAAACATTCTATATTTAGGCCACCAAAACCAAATGCATACTTATGGGATGGGGTAGTCCTTCTCTTAGCAGCAGTATATGTGAAAAAGAAGCTTGAGATTAGTGTTTATCATGAGTTAAATATGAGCTGCTTGTGTGATGCTCAAACAAACAAGGCAAATAATATTTTAGTCTGCATCAATAGAACCAAAGCTTCCAGGACAAGGAAATTTGTAATTTTTGCATTATATTCTGCACTAATCGGACCTTATCCGGAATATTGCATTCAGCTCTGGGCACTTCATTTTAGGAAGGATATAGACAAGTTCTTCTTTGTGATCTCTGTGGCTCAAACAAATGGTTTATCCTGTCCCTATGAAGTACATTTTTCAGAACCTTCTAGAGCATTACATATGTGTTTTGGTCATTGCCCCATCCATCTCCAGTATCCTTATATAAGGGGCTTCCCACCGAAACGGCAACTTCCTTTTTATCAGCCGCTGCAGTAGCATCAATAGGAACTGTGTTCTTTGAATTGACCTTTGGTTTTATCATTCTTTGTAGGCCTTTTTTGGCCTGTTCAGTCCTACGAATATACCTGGTTCTTCAGCAGTTGCTGTGGCACTGGTATTTGAGGTCATGCTTTCCCTTTGACTATATCATCTGCTGCCATAATTCAACAAATATGCTTCGTGTAATCTTTGGGATTATTGTTGATCATAATTTGAATGTGATACAACAGTGTACTGCTATAGCAAAGAAGGCAAATACTATTGCAGCTTGCCTTAATAGAACCATACTTTCCAAGTCAAAAGAAATAATATCCTGTGCTGGTCAGCCTTATCTGGGGTACTGCATTCAGTTTTGGGTGACTCATTTTAAGAATGATATAGACTTTTTGGAGTGGATGTGGAGAAGGGCAACAAGGATGACAAAATATACGGAGAACAAAACATATGAGGAAAGATTGAGGGCCTTTTGGCATGTTCAGCCTGGTGAAGAGAAGACTGAGAGGTGACTTGATTACACTCTTTAACTATCTAAAGGGCTTTCACAGAGAGTAGGGTGTAGGTGTGCTCTGCTGTTCCAGAGAATAGGATCAGATCTAATGTTTACGTTATGGGGGGTGGGGTGGGGGTGGATTTTGATTGAACATTGAACAAGGAACTTCTTGACAGTAAGAGTGGTTCAACAATGGAACCAATTACCTAGGGAGATGGTGGAGTCTTCATGAAGAAGCTAAACAACTACCTGCTTGGGATGCTATAGCTGGATCTCCTTGAACTTGATGGCCTAAGGAGCCCCTTCCAACTCTAAGATCCTATCTTTATTTTTATTATGGAAATACTCCAACCCACCAGTAGCCACATATTAAACATGAGACAAATTGCACAAGGTTTCTAATGGCAAAAAATATATGATCTTTCATTATTTAAAAATGTTCCAATTGTTTGTTTGTTTTGAACAGGACAGTATACTAAAAATGGATGCCCTGAGTCCAAAATACTAAGCATATCTTTTATATGTGAGTTTTTATAGTTCATATGTGATGCAGAGATTTGTAACTTTTTAACTTTAGGTGTTAGTTAGATTAACCAAAAATGAGATCGAGTAACTATATTTTCTATCATTTTGCAGTATTTCTAATTATCAGGGTTCTTGGTTTGATTTAATGAAGACTAGCTTTAATTGGTTGATATTATGTTATATGATTTCATATTGGTGTCAAGGGTCTAAAAATAAGAGTAGCCTATATAATATCAGTTGCATACATATGATGAAATCATCTTCCATTGCTGTATCTTTTTATGGAAGGAAATAGTAGGATAAATCTGTTGATTATGTTAATACTTACAGAAAAATATGTGGGGTAAATACCTTAAAAATTGGTAGGACACATTTGCTAGAGTTCTCATCTCTGAATTAAATCCCAAAGGCAATGCTTGTTCAGTTTTAGTTTGAGAAAGGGAAGGAGATGGTGCAAAAGGTGAAGGTATGATGCTTGTCCTGCTGACAAGAGTTCTCATGTCAAATAAAATGGAAAGAAATTTAGGAAAGATAAATGGCCCACCCTTTTATTTTTCATAGAACTTCTTGAGGCAGAAGCCAAGTAACACAAATTATACTGATAATGTATGTTGAGCAGGGAGGAATATATTGTAAGAAATAGTATGCCATAGCAACAGCACCCATCCTTTGAGAAATGCCCTTATATGGTAATGTTAGAAAATCAGGTTTTTCTATTAGTATTCCTGGGCAGAAGTATGGAGTCCTTCTTCTAGTAGATTCCAAGCTGAAGAAAATTTGCTGTTAATGCAGTTATTGTGTTCAGTGATTGCCACCCATCATAAGAAGGCCATATAATATTTTCATTCATATATACTCTGTGTGCGTGTATAAGTTTTTAGTCCCATTCTAAAATTCAAGTCCTAAAATCACAATCCTAATCATGTCTTTAGAAGCATATGTGGGCCTAACATCTCCTCACCTCCAAATCACACATACACACAGCCTTTTAATTAATTCAATATTCATGCCTCTGAGAGGGATGGTTCATGCTAGGTTTGTTCTTAGATGGACAGTGCTTTGAAGTCTGAGGAATGAGCACCATGGGAAATGCTGTTCTGAGGTTCTGAACATATTAAAATGGTAGCATCTGCTGCCTCCTGGTACTATACAGCATGTACATTCTTTCATTCTACCATCATATAGTAGTGAGTAAAAAATGTTGCAGTTAGGTATGTCTGCTGTGGGTGATAAAGTTATCCCTGTTTATGTTGATCCCAGGTTGTAAAATTAGGAGAAAATTTTGCCAACTCTTACCTGTCTCCCAGACTGCAGTCCATTCATTTGTTGTATTAAGTTCAGCCAGAGGTTAGGAGCCATTGAAAACTGAGCCACCTCCATCAACATAGCCTTGCCTTGGATATATGACCTCGTACAGTATAGTATGGATCCCACCTGGGCAAGATAGCTCGTAATTTGAATTGAGACCAGGAAAATGCCCTGGTCTTCCAGTAACAGATGAAGCACCCATCTCCACTGTAACGTCCTTCAGTCATGACCTGAGTGTGTCTGTGGTGGGGGCAGATCCTATCCTTAGTCTTGCCATCCTGACTCCATTAAGTAGCTTCCTTTATGGTTGAGGCTATCTGTGTCAAGTTTTTGCATCTTGCTTGGGATTGTAGAAACTGACCACAATTTTTAAAAAGGGACTCTAATACACCAAGCGGGTAACATTTTGTTATATGGGAATAGATAGTCTCTAAAATTGTATGTATTAAATGTACAAATATAATGGTTCAGTAAACATAGATCTCAATTTTTAATAATAATAATAATAATAATAATAATAATAACAACAACAACAACAACAACAACTTCATCCAATTTTACTGCTAAGCATTCCTAACTGTAGCTTTTTATATTGTATGCACTTCAGAACTGGTATCAGAAAAGAAAAGTCTGACAGTGGTTAAACTTGGACTTGACTTCAAAGGCATTTTAGTGTTTAGATAAAACAAAACCAGGTGAGAATAAAAGATCATATTGCAGTGGTGAATGTTATGATAGCTATTAAAATATAACTGAATGCCATGTTCTACTTATGTTCAAAGCTTACATTTGTAAGTATATGTAAGCAGAATTTGTGTGAATTTAAAACAGACTGTGAGGGCTTGCTTATATCTAAAGAGTAGTCATAGGCAACTGAATAGAGGTCATTGACAGCTGATGCCATTAGCTGTCTATTTTTTAAAAAAATATTTGAAATTCTGTAAGAATAATAGGAATCATTTTACATTATTTAAGAAGTCTGAATATGTTTGTATGTGTTGCAGTTACCTTTTTCTGTATTCCATTAATTATGTTTACAACAGTGACACACTGCAAGAAATCTGTATTCGTTTGCTGCTTCTCTGAAGACAGAACAACTCAGCTATCATTTTTGTCTGTGGAACATGTTTCTGAAAGGAAAGCCAAACATATTTCTGATGTGAATGCCAAATATTTTTTCCCCTCAATATGGCTACCATTGAAAAACCAGGACTGCCAATTTAAACAGTGCATAATAATGATATTAATTTTTATGGTGTGTATAAGTTACATTTGATTAGTTTTTTTGCATGACTAAAATTTGCAAAGCCTTTATGGCCCCCAGGAGCCAACCTGTAATAAACAGCTCTCACCTTAGAAACCATAAAAGAGGCTTGCAGTACTTGAACATTAGATCTAATTGCCTTGCTACATCAAAGGAAGTACCAGAGGACTGAGAAAAATCACAGAAGGGAGGAGGGGGTTGAGGGCAGTTTCACCTCCAAAGGTTATGTGTTTGTGGCTTGGTGGAGCCCTGTAAAGTTATGGCCTAAAAACTGCTGTTTGCGATTAAGTTGATGGGGGAAAGTCTACTCTGCAATCTCTCCCTGCTGCTGACACAGAGCCTTTGTTCACATTTAGATTTCTCAAACTGTTGCCAGGGTCAGGCTGAGGTCAGACACCATGATGATGTATAGGAGAACATGTCTGGGAATTTCTCTCATACTTAAAACACATACCAGAAAAAAGAGCACCCTGAAAAATTGTCTGATGAGACCCAGATGATGATACTATGGCTGTTCTTTTAGTACCTTCATGGTTTTCTCTTCTCTCCACCCCCACACACATGTACCATCTGTTTTATTAATGCTTCCCATGACAGCCTCTACAATTTTATGCCCCCTCCAGATAAGGACACTCAGTATCACTTTGACACTTCATTTTCCTGTTGAAAGAGAATGGGGTGGTATATCTAGGAAAAGAAGATAATATGCCTGTTCTAGAGTATGGACATACCATCAGCTGTATTGGGCCATGGGTTGTGATTATGTGCAAGTAGGGGCTCCCTCCCTCCCTCTCTGTGTGTGTGTGTGTGTGTGTGTGTGTATTTGGCATTAACACAGCCCAGTCTAGTCACGATCACAGGCGCACAGCAACCCAAACTGTGCTCCCCCCTAACCTTAACAAACACAGTCTTGCTTCCAGCTGTGGCTAGGGAGCCTACAGTGTTTGATTAGTAATGCCACAGAGAGGAGGAAAGAAGAAGAAATAAGCATGCTAATGACATGAGAATTGCTTATTCCATTTTTGCTAATCATTGCTGAATGTATTTTATTTAAAGAAGCAGTTCCCTTTTTCCAGTAAAGTTGGATGAAATGACAATTTACACCTAGTTGGCAATGCGCTCAACACAAAGAAATCAATGCAAAAGATTCGGATCACTTTTTAAAGCCTTAAATTGTAGGAAGCGTATTTTGGTTATGCTTCTTCTTCTTCTTCTTCTTCTTCTTTTTGAAGGAATCTTTTTTGTAGGTTGACATTGTTGATTTCAATTGTTTGCTTGTGCATACAGTTCCACTGCAGACTTGGCAAGTAAAGCACTAACTAGCAATTTTTCTGTGCTCAGCTGCTCCATATGACAGAGGATATTTCATTCTGCTGTCAGAATGTTATTAATAAAACATGGGGTGCAGAAGGGGCCACAATTTTCCCTTTCAATCACTGTAGCATTTACAATGAAAATTTTATGCAGTGTGTAATTTTCAGTTAATGCTTGACACTTAAAATGTCGGTAGTTGCATTTTGTATGGTTCCTGAAGGGTTAATTGTATCATGTTCCCTGTGTAAAAGCTCTGCTTATCAAAAGTGAATAGAGGAGTGTATGCAAATGCATGTCTGTGACCTTTTGCCTTTCCAGGGTTAATTTATATGGTCATTAAAGATTTTATGAAATTGAGCAGCCTGGTGGTTGCAATCCCATTTTACCTTCCCTTCCTAATTTATATAATTCCTACCTGAACTGTGGAATATGAGTGCCCCCCCCCCCCTTTTTTTTTTTTTTTTTTTGTATTGCAATGAAAACAGCATGCTGTGCTATAGGGAGTTACAAGTCTGGTTATCTGGCATTACTCAGATTGCTAAAATTCATTAAAATGTGACATCAGCACAGTCAGAGACAAATGATCTCAAGATGAAAAGGAACAGTAGGCCTTTCACGGATTAGTGCTACATGGCCCCACCATAGAAGCTAACTGCATAAACAGATTAATCCACTAGTAGCAGCATAGCTAAGATTTACAGAATAATTAAATTGGGTTGAATTACTGTGAAGATTTTCATGTAATCTAGCTGGTGTGAACATGTAAGTGAGGTGTGGGTAATGCCACTTTCTCAGAAGCAATATACCAAGTTGTGTCACTTACTCTGAACAGTTCCTTCTGGAATTGAAAAATTAGAGTTCTCAAGGTTTAGATTCAACACAGCACTTACATATTGCAATTATCAGGATATGCAGACTCTTAATAGGATTTATTTTTGAGGGTGTTGCTTAGCTTTCAAATTTATTGCTACATGTGCCTTCTTTTGTTCACATATGAATTATGTACCCTTCATATTGACACAAATTATTTCCAGCCAATGAATAGGAAAAGGAAGATATCTGATCTATTACAATGGTTATCACTATATGTTCTGTCAAATGAATGTTTGCAATTTCTGGGCTGAATCTGTAAATTTACAATTTATTAATAATTAATATCTGATCTCTTTAAAGTGCCATTCCTTTTCATTTACTCTGTTCTGTTTCTTTCTTTCTTTCTTTTTAAAACCCTCTCATTAAATTTAGTGCTGATCTTATTAAAGATCATGTTTACAGCTAATGTTGAATGCTCCCTAAGTTAGCTTCTTTTAATTTTTTTATGCTCATTCACAGAAGAACAAGTTGAAGATGCAGAAGGTTCTGCTAAAAGCTCATCAGTGTCTGTTGCTGATGATAAAGACACGCGTGAGAAAGAGAGAAATAATAGTGAAGGCAAAAAAACTAGTAAAGACCCGGGTAAGATGCTAGAATTTTGTCACTCTTTTAAAAATCTTATTAAGTAGTCTTTCATTTAAAACCGTCTGGACATTCCTATTATTATCTACTGCATGTGTATTTTGCATGTGATTTCTATCAGTAGCCTCCAATTGACCTATTTTTAATCATAACCATCTGACAGCATAGATGCGGATAAGTTGAAGAATATTATAGGACGACTGGTGAGATTATTTTTTAATCAAATCAGTTTGTGTGCTTGTAATTTTTTAAGCGCCTTTCATTAATCTTAGCTGTACTTGTGATTCCTCTGATGGTATATTAATTTTTCATAAGCATAGGATTAGATGCCCCTTGAAAATTTTCCACTGTTTTCAATTTTTTCTGCTTTGCAGCAATAAGAATGTAGGAATGCTGCTTCTTCCATCCCACCCTCTGTTCTTGATATATGATCACTTACACTCAGGAATTTTTTCTCTTCCTGGGCATTTATCTGGTATTTTTTTAAAAAATATATAGATATATACAAAACCCAGTGAAAAGGTTTACAGATGATTCATCCTAAGAAAGAGGAAATATCATTGAAAAAGGATTATGAGTTGGGTAATATTGATCTCTGGGAATATATGAGCCCAGTAATGAAAGCTACTGTCTTTGAAAACAAAACTCCTATGTCATGACATTTACTTGTGCACAAACAAACCCAAGGCCAGCATCTGGCATGAATACACAAGGCTTTTTATGTGTTTGATTTGGCAAATGTGTGACTTCATCTATGCTTTTTATGTATGAGATGGAAATCTATGGTCACAATGAATATTACATTGGCTACTTCTGCTGCACGCTATTCCTAGTTACATTATGCTGGATTCACTGAAGCAGAAGAAGTGCTGAAACAGGTTGAAGCCTATTAGTTTCAGGTAGTCATATATCTTGTCCTTGTATCCCACTGACAGCAGCATATAAAGGAGCTTGTATTCACCATAAAGACATTTAGTTATACAGAAAATAACATTTTACATGCAAGTTTACTTAAATCTGAATTGGCCAATTTTTGTAAAGATACTCTTAAAATATTGCTCCTAATATATAAGAAATATTAAAATGTTTTATCTTTTTGCCAAATTCATTCATAGTTAAAGAATACAATTCATTTTGCGTTTGGTTTACATCATGTTATGTCAATATTACTTATTAGAAACCTTAGTTACACTGAGGTTATTTTGCTTTTAAAATCAAGAGACTGAAGATTTATTTGTGGCAAAACTTGGTCTGTAGGATTCTTTAGAAGTCCAGCTGTCCTTTCATTAGAAGGTGACATATGAAAGAGTACTGTAAGAGGCATTGCTTAGACTCATTGTGAGTTATTGTGAAAAAGCAATAAAAAAAGAGACAAAACCATTTATGAAACATCTGTTTTTATCCACATGCTTCATGAACCAAGCCTTGATATATATTGCAGAGACATTTCTACCTGGTTTATCTATAAACAAAACAAACCTCTAAGTATTATAATAAGTGAAAACGTTAATTGGTCAAAAAGGCAAAAATTGTAATTTTCTGCAGCACAAAATGTCAAGATCTCAGGAGGATTAAACTCTCAGATGGACCAGATTTATTTATGACTGATATTCTAGTTGTACAACAACAACAATTGTTTAACATTGTTTGATGATAACTTTATTACTGTTATAGACCAGCTTCTATAGTTAGAAAATAAGTACAGTGTAAAATTCTTTTTGCTGTCCATTCATTTAAAATAGATGCTAAAGGCAAACATTTCCTGGTTGCTCTTACAGGAAGCTTTGGAAAATAGTTCATATTTCAGATTCTCAAACTGACCTTTTGAATCCTTTGATTGAATTCTTAAATTAATTCTGCATATGAAACATTCATTCCATGGGCTTAATTCTCAACACAGCTGACAACTATGCCTAATGACTGCATAACTGCTTATGTATAATTGAATGTTAATTTGGGCTTTCTTCTCCTGAATTAAGTGTTGAAAGTCTTGCCAAAGAAGTCCCATGAAAACCAGTAAGCTAATCACAGCCTTAACAAGTTAGACAGGAAAATGCTATCAAGCCTCTTTAGCATAGAATCTATTAGAAAAGGGAGGATTAACTTGTTTAATGCCCAAACATTTATGTAAACTGTTGTTCTGTATTGGCTTCCTTATCAGACTGGGACTTTCAAAAGGAGACTTGCCAATAAGCAAGCTATGTTTGCTGAATATTCATTCAGAAGACAAGGGCCTCCTAATGCTTCACTTATATTGTCATTTAAATCTAGTGCCACTTTAGATTAATTATAATCCAAATTACGACTCAACACAGTGTAAGAATTAATATGGAATTTATCCAGATTAATACATTAGCATAGAAAATGTAATTTATTTGTGACATGGCTAAGGGGAACATTTTTAATAAGGTAGCAAACACAAGGAGCAATGGAAATTCACCTTAATTATTGTCATAAAAATTGTTTAATTCATTTCTAATTGGAAAGAATACAGTACCAGTTTTTATATCTGCAGAATTATTTTTGATCTGAATAACATCAAAATGTCAGAAGTTATATATTATCTTCATCAAACACACTGGTTCATGAATAATGAAACATATTTATGTATAGTTTTCTCAGTAATTTATTACATTAGTGCATACAGTTTATGAGCTATCTTCCCATATTAACATAACCTCTTTGAAACCATTGTTTTTACTTTAGGATTTTAAACATTATAAACTAGATGGTTGCCATACTTCACTACAATTCACTACATGTACTTGTAATAATAATACTTGATTTTTATAGGACAATGTTTATTCAGAAGTCCTTCTAAATTTATGAGGCTTACTTCCTAGTAAGTATCCATAGTAATAAATATTTATCTATTGTTAAGTCTTGTTTGGATTTAAATACACTGTATTCATTTATATTATATGTTGTTCAGAAGCCTACAAGTATTGATATTTAGTAATAGAGTGAAGAACAGTGTGCTTGGGAAAAGATGCACCAACCAGCATTGGCCATGATAATTAAGAGCATTATTTTTAGCATGAGGACCACTTCATATATCACAGCCCATTATAGGCATGGGCTATGCAGTGAGCCATAATGTTTCTATCCTGGTTATGTCATGGTCAGTCTATCACATGGAGTCTGCACAGTATTGCACAGTCTTGGCAACTACAAATGTTATGACACTTTCAGCCCAACTACATTGGTTCACATGCAGTGCTATCATCACGTCCCCATCACACAGAACATTATCACATGGAGACATTTCAAATGTAGATTAGAATGCATGAAGCAGACACTAAGTGGTAGATCATATTTTTAATAATTGCCATCTATAGCAAATAGCTGCCTTTAATTGTCTATCATCTGTCTGGAAGACACATATGTGTTATAGTGGAATATTCTCTATAAAAAAAGTCATGATTTAGATCCTTTCAAACCTCCTTGTTAAATAACACATTGTCAGTTCTGTGAATAGTGCAAATGTCACATAAATCAGACCATACCCCTTTAAACTGCTGCTGTTTTGGCAATTGCTAGTCATGCAAAGGCTTAACTTTGGCTTACTCTCTTTGCAGGAAACTTGTAAAAATACTAAATTCTCCACAGAGGGAGCATACTAAGCCTAGTCAATGTACTGTCATGGCCCCAATGAACAAAGTAATAGACAGAGCATTACAGTGGCTAACATATGGAATTTACATATCCTTTCCTTTTTATCTCTTCTCTTCCATTTTTCATTTGGGTATGAAGTTTAGATAATATTACGTTCCTGCCTTCTAACATTTACAGCAGAATTCTGTACCTTTCTACTTAGAGTTTAATTCCCTTGAGTTATTCTTGGGTAGGTAGATATAGGGTTGAACTTTTAAAAATTCAAAAGATAAGAGCTGTGGCCCTCTGTTTCTGGCAAAAGGTACCAATCCCTGCCACACTCTCCAGACACAAATATCCCTGCCATGCTGAAAATAAATCCAGCATCATAGGCAAGGTACATTAAGACAGTGCTTTGCAGAAGTGTTGATCCCTGTTTGACTTTTCCACATTTTCTGTGTTTCAACAAATCCACTCCTTTCCTATGATATGCCTATATAAACTCTGGTGCAACCCTTCAGAAGTCACAAAGGTAGTTGAATGTAGTCTACCTGCATGCAATATCAGTTTCTGATGATCTCATTAAATATACCATTCCCAGAAGGCACCAGGGGTCTTGGAAAGCATATCAAAACAAAAAGCATCATAAAACCAATGAGCTATCCAAACTACTCCAGGATAAAGTTGTGCAGAAGGAATAATGTTATTTTTAAAAAGCCCAAATGATGAGCATCCTGTAGAATACAATTACGTCCATCACAAATGGCCTTCTGTATCCACGTATTCTCCACAGATTCACCCACCCGTGGCTTGAAAATATTTTTTAAAATCCAAAAAGAAAATCTTGATTTTGCTATTTTATAAAAAGGGTGCCATTTTACTACACCACTGTATATAATGGGACTTTATCATTTGTGGATTTTAGTACCCACGGCCAGTCCCGGAACCAAAGCCCAGCAGATACCAAGGGCCTACTGTATTACAAAATAGAAATAATGTGCCTCATTCACAATTGGGCATAGAGTAGACCATTCCCCCAAACTTGTGACCAGGCAAAGAGAATGTACTCATAGAAACAGCCTAGATGCCTATGGTAATTCTAAAGGAGCTGGCAATAACAAGCTGAGAGAAACCATCCATGAGATAGCCATCACTCAGACACTCCACAAAGTGCCTGCACAAAGCCATGATCTGTGGAAGAGTGGCAAGAAAGCCTTTGATGAAATCAACACATACCACAACTCATTTGGAGTGTGCAAAAAAGTTCCCTAGTCTGATGAAAGCAAAAGTGAACTTTTTGACCTTAGTGCTGTATGCTAAGTGTGGCACAAAGTCAACCGTGTTCATTTACATGGGAATATCATCCAGTAGTGAAGGGAAGAGGTAGCAACATTGTGTTGTGGGGATGCTTTTCCTCAGCAGGAACTGGCACACTGGTTAAGAAAAGACAATTCTGGAGGAAAAACTCTTTTGCTCTGCAAGAGACTTGGAGATTGTGCAAAGGTTTCCCTACCAGCAGGACAGTGACCCTAAACACAGAGCCAAAGTAACATTAGAGAACAAGAATGTGAATGTCTTAGAAAGGCTCAGTTAAAGCCTAGACCTCAGTCCAACTGAGAATCTGTAGCAAGACTTGAAGTTGCTGTTCACCAACAGTCCCCATCCAACCTGACAGAGTTGGAGCAATTTTGCCATGAAGAATTGGCAAAAAACTATAGGATTCTGATGCACAAAGCTAAAGAAAGTTACCCACAAAAGACACAGATCTATAATTGTGGCCAAAGGTGCTTCTACCAAGGATTGGTTGGCGGGGAGGGTACGGGGTACGGGGACATTTTGTATTGTTTTAATTGTAAGCCGCTTAGATTGATTTATCATATAAGCGGGATATAAATATTATTATTATTATTATTATTATTATTATTATTATTATTATTATTATTATTATTGACTGACACCAAGGAATTCATACCCAACAAGTGCCAATGCCAGGTTTTTGGGGTTTTTTGTATACTTCACTCTTGTGACCTCATAAAGATATTTTGCCCTTAACAGTGTATATTTCAGTGCCGTATTGATAAATCAAAAGGGATGAATAGTTCTTCAAAGCACAGCATTTGTATTTATAAGGGAATTGCATCTTCACACTCTCACACACCCTTGGTTTTGTTTTTGTAAACTGTAATCCGAACCAGGGTTTAAAGTCAGCCAGGGATCATCTGGCTTTTGTTCTGGAAACTTCTGTGCCACTGTTCAGTCCTTGAGTATTGGGAAATAGTAATTAAAAAGAGAAGTTTTCCTGTACCACTGAATAGCCACAACAAATCCTGGTTTTGGGCAAAGGGTTTCCTTGGCAGAGTGCATGCTTTCTAAGGCACAATACTGGCACCTATTATTTACAAACCTGGGTAATCTAAATTATCTTACAATTGAACTATTGTGATTGTTGTTTATCTTAACACGTCATGGTGCTGAGCTCTTGAAAAAAAGTCTGAAGTGATTTATCTCTGCAGCACTAGCCAACTTTATTTTGTTTCTCTTATATTACATTCCTTTTCCCCCTTAAATGCAGGAGATAGAAGCACAAGTGTGTTTTTTCTCCTGGAATATGTATTGAAAATGCACACAAAGAATCTTATTGACGCATGCATTGTGATGTAACTTGCATTACTAGTTTGTCTACCATGGAAACCTCTCTGCAGAAGTAAATACTTGTAAGCTCTTGTGATTTAACTATCTAAAAGAAGAGAAGCCTACCAAATAGATAAGGTTCAAAAGTGGCAGGAATTAGTTATCACTCTTGTACATTCCACTATGGCATACTTGGCAAGTCTATGTTTTGTTATATTCATATTTTAAAAAATGAATATTTATTAACTATAAATACCTCTTATAAGGTAAAATATGGAAGTGCACACTGAGATTCTGTTTGGATATATACAGGTTTTTAGAATTTGTAGGACAGTGCAGAATTAGAATGTAGTATTCATATGCTGTTATTGCAACTTTTTAAATTTCTTATAAATCTACATATTAATGGGTTAGCCATTCAGGGCCAGAAAATACAAGCTAGTACATCTAATTATGCTATAAAATCATAGCATAGCATTATAAATCACCAAGTGTGTTTTCCTCTATAGATACCAACCAGAAATGTAAGATAAAACAGGATGTTTAATAGTACTTGTATGGGTACTGTGTGATGGTTCAAGAGCACTGATACTCTGAATATCATAGATGAATTTACAGATACTAACAACTCTGAAAATCAAAACTGAAGACTAAGGGTTGGGTTTTGTAATGATAAAGATATAAAATCCTCTAGATATGATTTCACTGACCAATCAGATGTTTCCCAGATTAGCAAATAATAGCTTAGAAGTGTTTTTTTTTTCAGGGAAATTCATTAAAATAGCATTGTATCTATAAATACTGTCAGCTGTTAGATATTTAAAACTTTAGTGCAGGGGTAGGCAACCTTTCCCCTTTAAGGGCCGAGGGACTTCAGCTCCCAGAATCCCAGGAGCTATTGGCCAACATGGGACTACTGGCCAACATGGCTGAGGCTTCTGGGAGCTGAAGTCCCTCAGCCCTTAAAGGGGAAAGGTTGCCTACCCCTACTTTAGTGCGTATGCTTCTTCTGCATTTGGCAATTTTTCCCCACTTGATCAAAAACAAATTCTCTGGAAAAGTAGGAAAGTAAGCCCAGTAAAATGCCCCATAAGGTGCCACAAGATTCCCAATGACTTTATTTTTCTACTGAAACAAACTAGCATGGCTATAAGAAAACCAAAAACTGTCAGTATACAATGATGCCAGCTTTTTAGATAAAGAAAATGAAAGATCCATGCTTTTGTTGTCATGATCCCCAAATGCCATGTAAATAGATTAGTTCAAAAAATGTTATATGTGCAACACTCATGTGCATTGAGTGGACAGCAGCAGTTATAAAGGAAAATATGTCAACAGTCAGGCTATATATAAATGTCTTTTTAATCAACGTATTAATCTCACCAATCCTTTGTTAATAACAAGTTTAGACACTTAGCAAGGTGGAAATTAGAAAATGTCTCTGATATTTTTCTCTGCATGCTGGTCTACACACAGGTCCCAACTTCATATTACAGAGCTCCAGCTTAGATTTTTAGAAATGCTGCTTTTCATTTGTGTGTGTATGTGTTTCTATACAGTTTGTGGTATGTGTATGCACCATTTATCTTAGTGTGCAAATACCTTTTTTAAACTTTGTGAGGCTATTTTAGCTTCCATGCAGAGGGGCCACATATGGCATGGTCCAAGTTTTTATTACGCTGGAACAATCATGGGCATATCTCAGATTATAGCTGGCATGACTCATTCTTTTGGGTTTGATGGTTTGTACTGTGTGGGGAAAATATGATCTATGATCTTGAATGATTTTCCTAGAAGACTGATCACTTACGACATGCATTTTGAAAAATCACACAGTACTCCTGTAGATTAACTTTGCAATGGTGCAGGGCTATTATGATGGTATTTCTCTGGTCCTCCTTCAAAGATTGCTTGGGATCTACAAGGGTAGTTAGGAAACTTTCTTCTCACATGTACAGAGTCCTGGGTTCCTCAAGCATCTCTCCCTGGTGGAAGAGAATGCTAGGTGCACTATTCACATGGGACAATATCTGAAGTGCAAATCTCAGAAAACCTGCTATTAATCAGACCAAGCATAAGATAGGACCTGTTATATGTGGAGTGATAGCAACAAAGACTGCAGCTGCACTGCAAAAATAAATGCAGTATAATGCAATATAAGAGGTCTTATACATCTTGACCAGAAATTGTTTCAGAAAAAAATGCTTGATGACCCACTATGATTTATTTGCTAATGTTTTTGGAGATAAAATTGCTTTATTTATTGCCATGTAAACATCCCAGTTTTCAGAGCAGAATTGGAGATGGATGTACCTGGAACCACATCTAATTATGTTGTTATGGATATCTTTCAACTTGTTCCACTTTGGCAAGTGGACAAACTAACTACTGGCACACATTACTCTTACCTTTCTTGGCTGACTGGTGTTGTCATAGGAGATTTTTACACCTGAATCTCCTAGATAGTTAATGGATGTTTCTCAATATGGTACCTACACCTTTGGAAGAACAGAACAGTGGAGAGGGGAAGTCCCAGTGATCCTAACAGCAATTAATCCATTGTCAAAAATGCTTTGTGGAAGTAAGATTTTAATATGTTTGGAGGGTACTCAGCTCCAGACATTCCTATATGAATTTGGTTATTTGGATACTTTCCAGTCAAACTTTAAGGCTGATTCTGATAGATTTGTTTTTATGGAGAATGGATTATTAGATGCAGTCTTCCTAGTATTCTTGAACTCTTAGTGAATCTCATTACCCTAACCTTCCTTAGCTTTGTGCCCTCCATGTGTTGGTGTAGCTGATACTGATGGGAGTTGCATTCCAAGCCATTTGGAAGGTAACAACTTGGGAAGGCTGCCATAGACTATTATATCCTTTTAGGATACCTTCTGGGGTTGAGGTTTCACTGCCCTGCATTTACAAAATCCTTCATAGATAAGCAATATTCAACAGAGAAAATTGGATTTTTAAAAATTCTTATAGTTAGCCCTTTGTATCCATAGATTTTGTATCCACGGATTCAACCATCCACAGCTTCAAAATATTCAAAAATTATATATATTCCAAAAAGCAAACTTCGATTTTGCCATTTTATATAAGGAATGCTGTTTCACTTCCATTGTATTTAATGGGACTTGAGCATCCACAAATTTTGTTATCCACAGGGGATTCTGGAACCAAACCCTAGTGGATACCAAGGGCCCACTGTATTCTGTTGGAATATTTGACTGGTTGCATATAAGGGGAGTGCTGCAAGCAAAGGGGCAAAGAAGAGGATAATATGGGAGATGGACAGCAGGGAGTGCTGTTAAAAGAAGTGGTTACCCTACTTTAGCTTAAAGTATTGTTATGTACAAAAAAAGTATAAGGATTTATTTGTGTGGAAAGTTTATATCACATAACTTTGGAACTATCTAAGGAGCTTATTGCATTACCTTTTAAAATGGAAAAAGCCACTGCTGAATCGCCAGGTGACCGTAGCCCGGGGTTGCAGCCGGGTTCAGACAGCCCTTTTTAGAAAATGGAAAGCAGCGACTTACTGTGTGATAATTCCTACCCCCATCCAGCATCCTAGCTGCACCCTGGGAGGCTTTTTTCACTTTAAAAGTTAATGCAATAAGCTTCTAAATCACTCAAGGAAGCTCACAGTCTAATCAAAATACAGTTTAAACAGTTATCAGGAAGTTGGGCTTCCACACTTATTATAGGATGCCCCGATCTCTCACATGGCTCCTGATTCCCAGCATCAGACACAAGAGTTGCAATAGTATATAGCAATGGGGGTATACAAGCTTCCTCCAAGGTTATAACTGCCATTCTTCAGCTAGGGGTGCATCTACACTGTAGCCATAAAGCAGTTTGACATCACTTTCAGTGCTGTAGTTCCATCCTATGGAATCCTGGGACTTGTAGTTTTATAAGGTCTTTAGTCTTCTCTGCTGAAGAGGGCTGGAGCCTCACAAAACTACAGATCCCAGGTTTCTGTAGGATGGCATCATGGCAACTAAAGTGGTGTCAAACTGCATTATTTCTACTGTGTAGGTGCAGCCTAAGTCTTTGGATCAGATTAAGTTTCAGATGAATTAATGCCATTCTGAAAAGGGCTTGCAGAGCAACTAGATTTTAGATTCCTTCTCAGAATTGTGTTTCTTCACACAGGCTATCTCCTACAGTTTCTGGTGGCAAATAGCTGGCAGTGCCACTGTGTCTGTAAGGGGCAAAGATTTTATGAGTTTCCCCCTGCTCAACCAACAAACAAACAAACCCAAAACCTGATTCAGCTGCTAATTGCCTTGGGTCTAGAGGACCGAAGAAAAAACACTTGGGCATTTGCCATCAACTATAAGATTAATAAAAAGAACGGTTCTAGGAACTTTTTGTATTGTTTTAATGTAATGTAATCCATTTTGAAGACAATTTGATGAAAAAACATATTTATCTATATATAAATCCTCTGTCTATAATTAACCACTGGTGTGATTTTCCAGAACATGAGGTGAATTTTCCTTCCATTTCAGTGAAATATTTTGGCTCTTTATCTGCTTCTCATAAGTCTTTTAAAAACACTTCAGCTAGCCTGCAATCCTAGATCTACTTACTTGGGACCACTTGTTTCAGAACAAACATACATAAAGTGTCATTCTGAGCTATTTTGGCCAGTATATTATCATAAATGAGGCAAGAAAAAGTAATACTAGTATAATATTTTTCAGCACGATTTAATGCAATATTTTAAAAAAGAGAAATACAGCGGTCCCTCCCCATTCACTAGGGTTGGGGCACAGGACCCCCATGAAAATGGAAAAAACGCAAATAACAAGAACACTATGTTTTTACCTGAAAAAACACCTCTCTAGGAATCTCTAGGTCCTCCAGTGCAACTCTGTGGTCAACACGTGCCAGACATTGACCATAGAATTGCGCTAGAGGAGCTGCAAATACCTAGTGGTGTGTTCTCTCTAGAAATCTCTAGGTCCTTCAGTGCGATTTCTGGTTAAAGTTGACCATAGATTTGCACTGGAGAACCTAGATATTCCTAGAGAGAACATAGTAATACAATCCGTGAATAATCAGATCTGCAAAAGTCAAATCCACAAATGTGGAGGGACAACTGTACCTTGTTTTTTAATCTGACCCAACATCAGAATAATTGGAACAGTAGCAATGCACACATGTGCGTGCATGCACATTAAGATCACACATTCTATGATTACTGGTATTTAAATGACTTCAAGTATTTCACACAGTAAAATCAGGCCAAGCCCTTTCAATTGTATGAATATTTTGTCTGTAATTCTAGATTTTTAAAAATACAGTTACATAATGTTTCTTAAATTTACAGTAGGAATTAAATACATTGCAAAATATATAGCAGTGGATTTTATTTAATTTCTTATAAATATATTCGTGCATTTAAAAAGTAACTGCACAAAAAAAATATCTTTCAGAATTGTTCTTCTATAAAAAGGTTTTGTATTACCTTTCAAATGACTTCTCACTTTTCAGAGGAAGTTTTATATATGTAAAATACATAACTGCAAAGAGGACTAATAACACCCAATAGAAGGGATGTAGAGAAGAGACAAAGTCTTAGGCTGTTGAAAAAGATTATTTTCTTATTGCAATTGTCCACTGTGTTTCAGGCTAGTAATATTTAATGGCCATTTTCAGGGGTGATAAAAGATATTTTTAAAAGGATAATATATAAACAACAAAAATTATAACAGGGGATGCCATAATTTGCAGCATCAGTTTTGCCCCAGGAAGCATGTACTGAAAAGAATGGAACAGTAAATGCTCTGCCTCCTACTTCTCAAACTATTAGTAGCGAGGCGTAAGCTCTGGAAATACTCTTTCTGAAATCCCTGTAGGCATTTTTAAAGTTGCACTATAAATAATATTTTGTACTTGTATAAGTTTATTTGGCTTAATAGGCATTTTAAAAATCAAGATATTTTCCATGCATTCTGATGCAAGATATATGTACACAAAATTGATACTGCAAATTGTAACATGTCTCCTGTTATAATTATCATTGTTATGTATTGTCCCTTTTCTTTCTTGTATCTTTAATCAGCCCCTGAAAAAGGCCATTAAATATTACTAGGCCAAAACACAGTAGGGTAATTGCAAGAATAAAATAATCCTTTTCAAACACAAAAAGGGCTAATTGAAGGAATAAAATAATCTTTTTCAGCACCCTGAGAATTGTCTCTTCTCTATATCCCTTCATATTTTCTTTCAACCAACCCATTTTCTTTGTATTCTTTACAAGTATTTTTAAGATTTTTGTTTCAATAACTGTGACCTTATTTTAAAATTAAAATCAGGTTATTAGACAATGAAGTACAATTTGTTCATTTATATGAACTCTGTATGGATTTTTAAAAATCAAGATAAATCTTCATGCACAGCATTCAGTCAGATTACCCCTGGACAATATATTTACGTTGGGTCTGATAGCAATCAATGGTTTAGCTTCATTGCATTTCAAGACGTATTTGCACCCAGTTGTCCAGTGATAGTGTCCTCACCCTGGAAATAATTTAGTTGCAAATTGACTGGAAGATGGTGAAAATTGAAAGTTAAAATTAGAAATACTCATAATAAACAGCAGAAAAAAGGTCAGATGATGCCACGCTATGATGAGATTGGAATGGTTGGTAAATGAGGTTTTGTGTTTGTCATGAGATGTATGTGACATGCCTACCCAATGCTGTTGTAATATCCAGCCTAGCAGAAGAGATTATCTGGTAAATTGATGCTGGAAAGAATTTTATTATGGACTGGGAAATTAGAATTGCACTCTTTTCTTTGATGTGTGCAAGCCTGGCTATATTCTGACTTAGCACAGACTGAATATTAAATATATATTTGCTATGTACTGCAAAAATTATTTACTTATACTGTTGTTGCATTTAAGTACAATATACCATTTTAACTTCATAATATAAACATTATGTGAAGCAAAAAGTAATAGTCTTTTCATAAAATTAATTTGTTTAAAAAACATGCTTTCTCATTTTTCAGTATGTTTTATACAGATGTAGTTGTGCTTAGAGTAGGCCTATTGAAACCAGTGAGATTTCAGTTAGTTGTGACTTGCGTATATCCTGTTAATTTCAGTGGATCTTCTCTATATATACCCAAGCCAATCTTTACCAAATTTAGTATAAAATTGTAACTATTAGTCTTATTTGAATAACGTAATTATCCTTGGTAGATATTTTAGAGAAAATATATATACTTCTTAATTTTTGGAGAAGAAAGGATTGACTATGAAACTTGATTCTGTTTAATGTAATATAAAATTATAGTCTGAAATACTAAAGAGAACTAGTTATTGATTACTCTATAGAGGATCATAAGGTTATCAAAACAAGAGAGAAGAGTACATTTCAATGTATTTATAGAGCCCACACTACTTCAAAAATAAGTGTGCTGTCACCTTTGTACTTGTTCAGTTTCCAAAATAGTTTTACTTCAGTAAGTAACCTTGCAGTATTTAAAATTGCAATGAGAGACCCTAAGGGGCCAGTGTCAGAGGAAATCACAGCAATAAATTTGTCTATTTATAATGTTTCTTACCCATTGTCTTGAAAACAGGAATAAACACAGCAGAAAAAGAATCAAAAGTAAATATTGCATCAGGGGAACAACCACTAATTCCAGCTAAAGAAGAAGATGGTGCATCCAAAAAGCCCAAACTTTCTGAGGAAAATAAGTTTGGTCATGAACAGGTAAATTGTTAATGTGGATCTCTCTCTCTGTGTGCCCTCTGCTATGTTCATTCGTTATATGTTGGATCGTCCCTGCCACCACTGGCAGATTTTTATATCACATGAGGTCAAGGTGGGGAAGCCAAATCCACATCCAAACATAGTTAATACCTACCCAATGAAAGACCATATCTCCTCGTATGAATCTGCCAGAACCCTAAGATCTTCAGAAAAAGGCTTTTTCTCAGTTCCACCACCATCACAGATGATAAGATATATGAGAAAGCCTTTTCAGTGGGTGCACCCACAGTTTGGAACTCTTTCTCAGGAGGCTAGGCTTTTATATTTTATATAAATATATTAAATGTTTTATATTTTTAACAGTATTTTTAAGGATTTTACATTTTTTACTTTTATATTAATGTGGTGTTTGAATTGTATTTTAAAATTCTACTGTTTTGTTTTTGTTGTTGTTTTTAAGCATCTTTTTTGAGCTGCGTTTGGTTCAATTTGGACAAAAGGCAGCATATAAATAAAATAAATCAACAAAATCATAAATAAATAATCATGTCAAATCTGATTACTGCAATACAATCTGCTGACATTATTTGTATACTTGTTAACTAAAGAGTGATGAAGTATGACCTAGAAAACCAATCTGAGAGCAGACATTATAACAGGTGTAGTGAAGGGGACTTCAAGGATGAAAAATCCAATCTGTCCATACTCAAATTCTGAGTGAAAAATTTTCAGGCATTTTAGCTCATAGTGATATCTTCCCCTTTCCCCATTTCCTGATTTGCAATGTAAGATACAGTATGATGTAAACCAGGGTGGGGAATGTGAAACGCAACGTTCTTGTACCTCAGATCCCAGCAATCTTAGCCAGTGTAGTAGCAATGTTGTCTAAAAAGACCTGCAAGCCCTCATGATTCCCACTGCCATTGTCAACAGATGCCACAAATAAAACACCTTGGGGAGTTCACTTTTGTGACAACAAAAACTACTATCAATACTAAAGAATACTCCACTTTGATTAGTTTCCTTCTTTCTTCAAAACATGGGCCTTTTCTTGGGAAGTGGGGAGTAGTTCCTTTCTTATATTAATTATGTGTGGGGGAGATAGAATGGAGAGAAAGTAGTGAGAAATAAAGATCCTCTAATCCTGGGAAAATAGCTAGGAGAAGCAGGAGAAACATCATCCAGTTTTGTTCTTGCAATTAGAAACAGAGCTCTGTTAAAAGGTTGTTTTTCAGGTCATTAAGGCCTTATACATATTTATCTAGAGAAAAGTCCAGTTGATGTCCTGAGATTTACTTTTCCATAGGCATGTATATAATTGTGATGTAAAACTGTCTTGTATAATGGACTGAAAATTCTGTTGGATTCCCCCCCCCCCCCCAGTTTTACCAGTGCCCTTATTGTAACTACAACAGCAAGGACCCAAATCGTATCCAGATGCATGTCCTGTCACAGCATTCTATGCAGCCTGTTATCTGCTGTCCCCTCTGCCAAGATGTCCTGAGCAACAAAATGCATCTTCAACTGCATTTAACTCATTTGCACAGTGTAGCGCCTGACTGTGTGGAGAAGCTGCTTATGACAGTAAGTGTTTAAAATGCTGACTATGCAATAGACATGTACATAGGCTGGAAATGATGCTAAATATATTCTGCCATCATAGCTAGAGACTTGAAACTTGGGCTCCTGAGATCTCTTGCTTGTTCTGCCAATAACTTCGTTCATCCTTTTGGCCTATTCACTTAACCTTAATTTTCAAAGACACAAGCTCTTATTAAAGTCAGTCTTTCAAGATCAAGGTGCTCACCTCTGTGCTTCCATGCACATCCTAAACAGATCTATGACTAGCTTGTCTCGTAGGGGAATTATTTGTCTTAATTTACCATAAATTATGTTCTGGGGACTAAAATTACAAGAAATTTTTGTTTGTGCCTAATTTTATCAGATGACATAAATAATTGCTAAGAAGCAAAATGAAACTATCAAAATTATTTTATATTTCTGTGATGTTGGGCATGGAACCCATAATATAGATACAGTAATAACCTTGTTTATTTTTCTTAATGGCCTTGAGTATCCTGAATGAAAAGCAGATAGAAATATGAACAATAAGATTGTTTCAAGTATATAAACAATATGTGGTGAAAGGAAAGTTAAGATTATAGTCAACATATTAAAAGCATTTTGGGTAACTACTACTGTATGGTCTATCTATATTGATTAGAATGTAAAATCACATTATCTTTTGTATTATTTTCTGTATTAATTACGACTGCACATGAGACAGATACCATATTCACCATATTTTGAATTATCATGTGAAAACAGCCTCAGAATCACAATGTAACAGAACATCATAAATAATGATGTAAGGCCCAGGGGGGAAGCAAAAACCACATGACAGAGGTTCACACCCAGTTCTAATCACTAAAGGTTACTAGGTAATTTGATCAGGGAACATTCTTGCCAATTTTTCTTTTTAACATAATAATACATGAAACTGGATTTTACTACAGCCCACAAAAGTAATGACTTTGCACTGCTGGATTCACAAGTTGCTTAGAGTGCACATACTCCTGACAGCAGAGTGGGAACTTCTAATAACTGTTTAACTCTTTATGTAGAGAGATCTTGTAGCACCTTTGAGACTAACTGAAAGAAAGAAATTGGCAGCACGAGTTTTTGTAGACGTTAGTCTACTTTCTCAGATGCATTTGTTAGGGATTTTTTGGTTAGTGATCTTGCATCCATACCATTTCTACTGCTGCACCCCTGAGCTTAATTCCAAAATTAAGCTGTTGTTTGATTCACTTGATGTGATGAAAAACATCTAGTTCTCTTGTTAAGTGCAGTATCGCTCCTTTCTTTCTTCATAAAGGTTCCTGTACCAGATATGATGATGCCTAATAGTATGCTACTGCCATCAACAGCTTCAGAAAAATCTGATTGTGACACCTCTGCAAGTCTGACAGCTGAGGGATCTGGGAAATACTCAGGTACGTCAACAAAAAGCCTGGCCTGTGGAACTGAAATGTTAGTGCCTTTTGGTGAGAACACATATTTCCTATTAAAGTGGGTGTATTCTGGGTACTAAAGAAAAGTAATGCAATATTATAAAAAGTAATGTGCTCGGGGCTGTGGTGTGTAGTCACTGTGGCCCCAAGGCAATCAGGCAGGAGCTACTTCAGGGTGCCCCTTCCTGCCCATCTGTTTCGCTCTCTAGTTCAGGTTAAGCACATAAAAGCCAATATAGTTATATCTGGCATACCAAATCTGGTCCATGGCTTGAGTGTCCATGCATTACATAAGGTAGTGATTAACTCTGCACTGGTTACTTGCAGAGAAAAGGTAGTTTCAAATAAGTGGCATAAAATAAGTTTCTAAGAGTAGCTGAAGGGTTCTAACTCAACTGTAGATTCATGTATTACAAGGATAAATTTACCGAGTTCACTCTCCAGTATCTGAGTTAAAGTCAGTGTTGAACAGAGTTATTTCCCTAGTGAATAAAGAAAGGTTCTCAGCCTTATGATTGGACAATGCATTCAAGAATTCCTTTATAATCAACATTAAGTGCACCAGAACTAGACCATTATTTATTTATTTATTTATTTATTTATTTATTATTTTGCTTCAATGCAAAATAGGTTCTTCTCACAGGAATTACCAGGCCCAGTTCTTGGTATATACAGTTGTCCCTCCGAATTTGCTGACTCCCCGTTCATGGCCTTGAGTTTCCATGGACGGGAAGCCAGGAGGGACAAAATGGGGCGCGTGCCGGCAGTGACACACACAGGCGTGCACCACCATTGTATTCAATAGGACTTGAAGATTTGCATTTTCCCCAGTTTGTGGGGGTCTGGAATGGATCTCCCACAAATTGGGAGAGACAACTGTATATATCAAGGGTAGGCAACCTTTCCCCTTTAAGGGCCGAGGGACTTCAGCTCCCAGAATCCCAGGAGCTATTGGCCAACATGGGACTATTGGCCGAGATGGCTGAGGCTTCTAGGAGCTGAAGTCTCTTGGCCCTTAAAGGGGAAAGGTTGCCTACCCCTGGTATACATTAAGCCTTCTGTCTCATCTGCTAGTTTTACAAATGCAGTACAGATTTGGGTAAATGTGTATACGCTGATGTAAATGAACAGATGACAATTGATATAATTTAAATTGAATTATAATAAATATCACCTTAGTGGGAAAGGCTGTGACCAGGTTATGTAGTCTTTTACACACATTTGGACCCCTTAAGTTTGGTAAGTATAGCGCAGGGTTTGGAACCCCTCCCCCATAAACCACAGAGAAAAAATATATCAGGGAACATAAATAAATAATGCTGCATCTGATAGAATATCAAAAGGTAAAACTTTCTCCATAATTTTTTCTACATAAGAACATGCACAACATACTGAATTTCTGCCTGCTGCAGTTAATTGATGCAGAAGAGCCTTGCTATCCCTTAGTGCTATCCCTAACCCATGCAAAGATCTCAGAGTTCTTAATCTGCAAACTAAAATGTTATTTTAGCTATTTTATCAATTTATCTGAAGCCACCAATATTACTGTATCTGTCATATCTTCAGGGGCCTTGGTGGGATGGGAGACAATAAATAAATAATTTAAAACAAACAAACAAATACTAGGCACGGTATTTCAGCTGGGGAAGTAGGAAGTCAAAAGATGTTAAAGATCTGTACTTGGTTCACCAAATACACAGGATTGGATAAATTCTTGAATAAATTTTAAAAAGTAAAGCCTATTCTAAGGCATTTCTTGTGGTTATAATAATACTGTTCAGCCAGCCTCTTTTCTTTCTTTCTTTCTTTCTTTCTTTCTTTCTTTTTTCTTTCTTTCTTTCTTTTTTTTTTTTTTGAGCAAAAAGAATTTTAGTCTTTGACATGAATATACCCATATAAGTATTTACTCCACAGCAACAGACCAACCATGAAAGTATCATATTCTGCCTTATGTATGGAAAAACATTAAATCACTACCTTCTAAGTGTTCGGTATGAAAGCAGTTCCATCAGTGTAATAACACTATTGAATCCCATTCTGTGACTAAAAACCCTGAAAGGGCTCACAGTTCATGAAGTGATTGCTTAGAAATGTGCCTCCACATTTTGCTTTCTCATACTTCAAGTGTAGACTTGCTTTTGAAAAGGAAGGAAGGAAGGAACAAAGCTTAAAGCCTGTAACCCTTGCTGGTTCTGGACCCAGCATCATGCATTCCCTTGAACACACCTCTTGGTGAGGCTGATTCTTTTATCTAAAATGTAAAGCTGTTAATAGTATGCATTCATTTATTAAAATAAATGTTGGGTACATCATTAATTTATTACACAAAGTAGTGTTCAGGTTTCAGTAGTTTCTGTAGTTTATTTCCTTTTGTGGAAACCAAGAGGAGTGGTTTTCATTCATGCACGGCAATCCATGCAAGTAGGATCCTTGATTTTCCAGAACTCTTGTTCTCATGGAAAAGCCTCCCTGAACAGGAAATTCTTTTCCTCAGACACACTGTGTATGGCTAGACACTCCCCTGCTTGCATGTGACAGGAAAAATGCTTGATTACAATTTATAAGTTCACATAATACAGTGACTAAACATCATTTATTCTCTCTCTTTTAAAAATTCAATTAGGTGAAAGTCCTCCAGATGAGAAGAATACCCCTGGGCTGGAAGAATCAAAAACTGGAATGGAAATTAAAACAGAGGAACAGAAGCCACTCAAGGAATCTACTGAAATTCCAGAATGGAACAAAAACAGCAGTAAAGATATAAAAAACATTGAATCACTGCCAGATCAGTTGAATGAACAGCAGAAGAGGCAGCAGCTTTCTGTATCTGATCGCCATGTCTATAAATATCGTTGTAACCATTGTAGCTTGGCTTTTAAGACTATGCAGAAGCTTCAAATACATTCCCAGTATCATGCTATTCGGGCTGCTACCATGTGTAGCCTTTGCCAACGTAGCTTCCGTACATTCCAAGCTTTAAAAAAACATTTGGAAGCAGGTCACCCAGAACTCAGTGAAGCTGAAATTCAGCAATTGTGTGCATCTTTACCTGTGAATGGTGACCTCTGGGCAGAAAGTGAAAGTATGGCACAAGATGAACATGCACTAGAACATGATATAGAAAGAGAATACGAGATGGACCAGGAAGGTAAAGCAAGTCCTGTAGGAAGTGATAGTAGTTCCATTCCAGATGAAATGGGCTCAGAACCAAAGCGGACCTTACCTTTTAGAAAAGGGCCAAATTTTACTATGGAAAAATTTCTAGATCCTTCTCGCCCATACAAATGTACAGTGTGTAAAGAATCCTTCACTCAAAAGAACATTCTTTTGGTTCATTATAATTCAGTGTCACATTTACATAAACTCAAAAAGGTGTTGCAGGAAGCATCGAGCCCTGTCCCACAAGAAGCTAACAGCAACACTGACAACAAACCCTACAAATGCAGCATTTGTAATGTTTCTTATAGCCAAAGTTCTACACTGGAAATACACATGAGATCTGTGCTTCATCAAACTAAGGCAAGGGCTGCAAAACTAGAACCTAGCAGTAATGCAATGAGCGGAAATAGTATAGCAGGGAATGTTAATAGCCCCAGCCAAGGGATGGTAGATCCTGTAAGCTTACCAGCAGTTAACAGCAAGGAAACCCACATAGATGCCAAAGAATTAAATAAAAAGCAAGCTTCTGAATTGGTTTCTGCTCAACCTACACATCATACTCCCCAATCACCAGCACAAATACAGATGCAACTCCAGCATGAATTACAACAGCAAGCAGCATTCTTTCAACCCCAGTTCCTAAACCCAGCATTTTTGCCTCATTTTCCTATGACACCAGAAGCACTATTACAGTTTCAACAGCCACAGTTTCTTTTTCCATTCTATATTCCGGGGACAGAGTTCAGTTTGAGCCCTGACCTGGGTTTGCCTGGTTCTGCTGCATTTGGTATGCCTGGGATGGCAGGGATGGCAGGCTCACTGCTGGAAGATCTCAAACAGCAGATGCAAACTCAACATCACGTTGGTCAAACTCAACTACAAATACTGCAACAACAAGCACAACAGTACCAAGCTACACCACCTCAGATTCAGTCACAAAAGCCACAGCAGCAAACAATTAAGTTAGTAAAAACGGAGCAGAATAATGTAGTAAATTCAGAATGCCAGATTATGAAGGATACAGCATCCTATAAGGAATCAGAAGAAATTTCTGAAAAACAAGAAAAACCAAAGCAAGAATTCACAAATGATAGTGAAGGACTGAAAGAAAAAGATATGAAAAAACAGAAATCCTCAGAACCAACCATCCCACCTCCTAGAATTGCTTCTGGTGCAAGAGGAAATGCAGCCAAGGCTTTATTGGAAAACTTTGGTTTTGAGTTGGTTATTCAGTACAATGAGAACAGACAGAAAGTGCAGAAAAAACCCAAAACTGGTGATTGTGAAAATACAGACAAATTGGAATGTGCAGCATGCAGTAAATTATTTTCCAATATTCTTATATTAAAGAGCCATCAAGAACATGTTCATGGTCAGTTCTTTCCACATGGTGCACTTGAAAAGTTTGCCTGTCAATACAGAGAAGCTTATGACAAGCTTTATCCTATTTCACCATCTTCTCCAGAACCTCCTCCACCACCCCCACCACCCCCACCACCAACTCAACCTACAGCACCTTCACAGTCTTCTTCATCCAGCTCGGGAAAAATGCAAAGCATGACTCCTACTCCACTGCAAGCTCCACCACCAACACCACCTCCACCACCTCCTCCACCACCACCTCCACCTCCACCACCACCACCTTCTGCACCACCATCAGTGCAGCTGCCAGTTTCACTGGATCTTCCACTTTTCCCTCCAATTATGATGCAGCCAGTGCAACATCCAGCATTGCCTCCTCAGCTTGCCCTCCAGCTACCACCAATGGATGCTTTGTCTGCAGATCTTACTCAACTTTGTCAACAGCAGCTAGGATTAGATCCAAATTTCCTACGACATTCTCAGTTCAAACGGCCACGTACTAGAATCACTGATGACCAGTTGAAAATATTACGGGCATATTTTGATATTAATAATTCTCCAAGTGAAGAACAGATTCAGGAAATGGCTGAGAAATCTGGCCTTTCTCAAAAAGTGATCAAACACTGGTTTCGAAATACCTTATTTAAAGAACGACAAAGGAATAAGGATTCCCCATACAATTTTAGCAATCCTCCCATAACCGTTTTGGAAGATATTAGAATTGAACCACAGCCAAGCTCTTTGGAACATTACAAATCTGATTCAGCTTTCAGCAAGCGGTCATCTCGAACTAGATTTACTGACTACCAGCTAAGAGTCTTACAAGACTTTTTTGATACAAATGCTTATCCAAAGGATGATGAAATTGAGCAACTTTCCACTGTACTTAACCTACCTACTCGAGTTATTGTTGTGTGGTTCCAAAATGCACGACAGAAGGCTCGCAAAAGTTATGAGAATCAAGCTGAAACTAAAGATAATGAGAAAAGGGAGCTCACCAATGAGAGATACATTCGGACTAGCAACATGCAATATCAATGTAAAAAGTGTAGTGTGGTTTTCCCTAGAATTTTTGACTTAATTACACATCAGAAAAAAATGTGTTATAAAGATGAAGATGATGATGCACAAGATGAAAGCCAAACAGAGGATTCAATGGATGCCACAGATCAAACAGTTTATAAGAATTGCACTGTATCTGGTCCATCTGACTCATCAAAAAGTATTGCTGTAACAACAGCAAGCTCTGGATCTGGTTGCAGTACTCCTTTAATGCCATCACCCAAACCTGAACCTGAAAAAGCTTCTCCTAAACCTGATTCAACAGAAAAGCCAAAGCAAAATGATACCATACCTAAGCAAGTGGAGACTCCCTCCCAAGGTAACAAACCAATGCAATCTGCAACAGCCGCTTCTTCTGAACCACAGCCCTCAGCTTCTCAAACACAGCAACACAAACAATCCCAAATAGGAGGCAGGCCACCTTCTGCATCACAGACTACACCTGTTCCTTCCAGCCCTTTAACTATCTCAATGACTTCTCTTCAGAACAGTCTACCTCCTCAGTTATTACAGTACCAATGTGACCAGTGTACAGTTGCCTTCCCCACTTTAGAACTTTGGCAAGAACACCAGCACATGCATTTCCTAGCAGCCCAAAATCAATTCCTTCATTCTCAGTTTTTGGAAAGGCCTATGGATATGCCCTATATGATATTTGATCCTAACAGTCCTCTAATGACTGGACAATTGCTGAATAGTTCTTTAGCTCAGATGACACCACAAGTAAGTTCAGCACACTCAGCTCACCATACTGCTTCAATTCCTGGCTCACTTAAACGGAAGCTGGATGATAAGGAAGATAACAACTGCAGTGAAAAAGAAGGAGGAAACAGTGGTGAAGACCAGCACAGGGATAAGCGACTGAGAACTACAATTACTCCAGAGCAATTGGAAATTCTCTATGAAAAATACCTTTTAGATTCCAATCCTACCAGAAAAATGCTAGATCATATTGCACGCGAAGTTGGTCTCAAAAAGAGGGTTGTACAAGTCTGGTTTCAAAATACAAGAGCTCGAGAAAGAAAAGGACAATTCCGTGCAGTAGGTCCAGCTCAATCACATAAACGATGCCCTTTTTGTCGAGCACTGTTTAAAGCAAAATCTGCTTTAGAAAGTCACATTCGCAGTCGTCACTGGAATGAAGGAAAACAAGCAGGTTATAGTTTGCCACCAAGTCCTTTGATAGCCAATGAAGAAGAAGGAGAGAGCCCACACAAGTACATGTTTTTTGACTATCCATCATTATCATTAGCAAAGATTGATTTGTCAAGTGAAAATGAATTAGCATCTACTGTTTCAACTCCTGTTAGTAAAACTGCAGAAATGTCTCCGAAACATCTTTTAAGTCCTTCTTCTTTCAAAGCAGAATGCAGTGAAGACATTGAGAATCTGAATACTACTCCTGTTGATGCTGGCTTTGATCAGAATAAAACTGACTTTGATGAAACTTCATCAATTAATACAGCAATTAGTGATGCCACAACAGGAGATGAGGGAAACAATGAAATGGAAAATATGACTGGTAGTTCAGGAGATGGGAAATCTACATCATCTCCTAAGGAACCAAAAAGTTCTCTAAATGACAATTTGCCAAAAAACACAAACATGCCTAATATGGAGAACAGTGATGACAAGTTTCTGTTCTCCCTGACTAGCCCGTCTATACATTTCAATGAGAAAGACGGTGACCATGACCAAAGTGTTTACATTACTGATGATCCTGATGATAATGCTGATCGCAGTGAAACATCAAGCATAGCTGATCCAAGTTCACCTAATCCATTTGGAGCAAGCTTTAAATCTAAAAACAGTGATCGACCTGGTCACAAACGATTTCGAACACAAATGAGTAACCTACAGCTTAAGGTCTTGAAGGCTTGCTTTAGTGATTATCGGACTCCAACCATGCAAGAATGTGAAATGCTAGGGAATGAGATTGGCCTGCCCAAACGTGTGGTTCAAGTTTGGTTTCAGAATGCTCGAGCGAAAGAAAAAAAATTCAAAATTAACATAGGGAAGCCATTCATGATAAATCAGAATGCAACTGATGGATCAAGACCAGAGTGTTCTTTGTGTGGGGTGAAGTATTCTGCACGTTTGTCCATCAGAGACCACATCTTTTCCAAACAACATATTACAAAAGTCCGAGAAACTGTGGGAAGTCAGCTGGACCGGGAAAAAGATTACTTGGCTCCTACAACTGTTAGACAGCTGATGGCACAGCAAGAACTGGATCGTATAAAGAAGGCTACAGATGTACTAGGCTTAACAGTGCAGCAGCCAGGCATGATGGACAGCAGCTCACTTCATGGAATCAGTTTGCCAGCAGCTTACCCAGGACTCCCTGGCCTTCCTCCAGTTCTCCTACCTGGAATGAATGGTCCATCTTCCTTAACTGGATTTCCTCAAAGTTCAAACAGTAAGTACATGGGAGGAGGTGAGAAAAGTGTGTCTCTTGCTGAGACAGTGTTTTAGCAGTTAAAATATTTGTTTTTCTATCAGTTCCGTGGCTAGTTATTAGAATGATAATGGCTTAAATCCAGAGCCTTCCTTTTGTGGATGGAAGGTCTCCTTCCATCTATAGAAGTCCTAAACCAGTGGCAGAATGAAGAGGAGGTAGTCATTCCCATTCCCCTTGCAATGTACTCTGCCTCCCCAAAATTTGCTCTAAATGATCTGGGGACTCTGTGAAAGAATGTGGGAGATGTCCTGGAAACTACAGATAGAGCTCTTACACCTCCTATTTCTCCTTTCCCCCCAATTTTCAGAGGTCCCCCCAAGAGATGTTTCTTCTGGCAAGGGAAGAATCCTGATTTAATATGTATTTATAAAGTTTTGGATTAATTGAAACTTTATAAACAAATCTTGTAGCCAACAAAAATTAAATGTAATATATCATTCATTTAACAAATCACATGTAAATTTCAATATCATTAACAATAGTGTTTATATACAATTACAATTCCCATGGGTAGCTTTAAAATGTACAGTGTGATCCTATACATGTATACTAAGAAGTTGACTTCACTGAATTCAGTGGAATTTACTGCCAGATAGATATAGGATTTCTGTCTTCCCAAATATTTGAGAAACTGTTGTTGCAGTTTAAAGCAGTTCACAACTTAAAAGCATGCTGAAGAACAGTACTGGTATCTGAGGAAAATGCAAAGATCCAGTCAAGTGGTAATGAGAGTGTGTATGCTGTTATCTTGTTCCTGGGATTTGCTCTATCCAGCTAAGGCTACAATCCTTTGTTATTAACTACTTTGAGTCGATCTCGACTAATGGCGACCCTATGGATGAGACATCTCCAAGACCCTCTCTCCTCCACTGCTCTGCTTAATTCCTGCAACCCCTTAATACCTGTGACTTCCTTAATAGAGTCCATCCATCTGGCATGTGGCCTTCCTCTCTTCCTATTTCCCTCCAACTTCCCCACCATTATTGTTTTTTTCCAAACAGTCCTCCCTTCTTATGATGCGTCCGAAGTACGACAGCCTCAGTTTGGTCATCTTGGCTTCCAGGGGGGTTTCTGGCTTAATCTGCTTTTAGGACCCATTTGTTTGTCTTTTTGACTGTCCATGGGATCCTCAGCACCCTTCTTCAGCACCACATCTCAAAGGAGTTGATTTTCTCCCTATCATCTTTCTTAACTGTCCAGCTCCCACATCCATACATGGTAAAAGGGAATACAATGGCTTGTATGATTCTAACTTTTGTGCTGAGTTGTATATCTTTGCATTTTAGAATCTTTTCTAGTTCTTTCATAGCCACCCTCCCATTCTTAGTTTTCTTCTGATTTCCTGACTTCAGTCCCCATTTCCATCAATGTTTGATTCCAGGTATGGGAATTCTTTTACTATTTCTATTTCTTCATTGTCTAGGTTGAACTTGTGAAGGTCCTCGGTGGCCATTATTTTTGTTTTCTTTATGGTCAACGTTAAGCCTGCCTTAGCACTTTCTTCTTTGACCTTCCTTAGTAGGTCTTCCAGGTCTGTGAGGTTTTCTGCTAGTATTATGGTGTCATCTGCATATCTAAGATTGTTGATATTCCTTCCTCCTATTTTCACTCCTCCTCCTTCTGTGTCCATGCCTGCTTTTCTTATAATATGTTCTGCATACATGTTGAACAGATAGGGTGAAGGGATGCAGCCTTGTCTGAGCCCTTTGCCAATTGGGAACCATTCTGTTTCTCCGTGTTCTATTCTGACAGTAGCCTCTTGTCCTGAATACAGATTCCTCATCAGGACTATCAGATGCGTTGGCACTCCCATGTCTTTAAGGGCATTCCATAGCCTTTCGTGATCGATGCTGCCAAAGACTTTGCTATAGTCTATAAAGCACATGCTGATTTTCTTTTGGAATTCACTGGTATGCTCCATTAGCTATCGTATATTTGCAATGTGGTCCCTCATGCCTCTTCCTTTGCTGAACCTCACTTGGACCTCTGAGATTTCTCTCTCCATGTGTAGTTGGAGCCTATGTTGCAAAATTTTGAGCATAATTTTGCTTGCATGGAAGATCAGTGCTATGGTCCTATAGTTGCTGCAGTCTCTTGTGTCTCCCTTTTTGTGGCTGGGATGTATATTGATTGTTTCCAATCTGTTGGCCATCATTTTGTTTTCCATATCTATTGACATATGTTGGTTAGCACTAGAGTTGACTGTCAATGTGGGTTGCAGTAGTTCAATTGGAATATCATTTATTCCTGGTGATTTGTTTTTCACTTTCTTTTATTGCAGTTTCCACCTCACTTTTTAGAATTTGGGGTTCATCTTCATATGGCTTTTCGTTCCATGTGTCCTTCATTTTATCATCTCTTTTGTATAATTTTTCTATGTATTGCATCCAATGTCTTTTTATTCCTTCCTGGTCTTGAATTATGTTATTATGCAATCCTTAGATAAGTCTAATTGAAATTAGTGTGACTTCTGAATAATCATTCTAGAGATTGAGATTTCATTCCTGATTTCATTCCTTCTGTGGAACACTGGTATCTACACTGAGGTTACAGACCAAGGCTCTTGACCAAAATGTATTTATTTAAACAAATCTAAACCTTCAACTAGTAAACAAAATTTATGTATGCACAAAATGGAAGTAGACATTTTACCTGTCTTGTAAATATTTGCTTACTAAGCTTCTGCCTTTGCTTGTGTTTGTTTTGAGGATCTCGTGTTCTTTGTTAGGGCATTTTTGTCATGAATTTTTTTTTCAGGCAGTACCACAATACTTGACATATGATTAGTTCCTGAAATCAGTCTCATATAATAATAATAATAATAATAATAATAATAATAATAATAATAATAATAAATTTTATTTATACCCCGCCCCTCTGCATAGCAATCGGGGCGGCTTCCAAGATAAAAAAAAAAAATACAATACAATACAATACAGTAAAATCAACCCTCAACCCCGACCCTTCCAACCCTTAAAGCAGGGGTAGGCAACCCCTCACCCCCAATATTGTCACTTGCCTGCAGTAAGAATATATCAATAGCATCTTACAGTTCCCTCCATTTCAAGTAATGATGATAAAAGTTATCACTAAAGTAATAACCACATGTCTCCCATATTAAACATTGTGTTTTCCCTCTAATTATGTGAAAAACTATATAAACTTTTATAAGCATCTAAAACTGATCTATAAACTGAGATATATTTTATTTAAATAGCTATTACTTTCTTGTTTGCTAATTAGTAATAGATAAACAAGTGAGAGCCAGTGTGCTATAGTAGTTAGAATGTTGGACGATGACTCTGGAGACCAGAGTTTGATTCCCTGATCTGCCATGAAACCCAGTGGGTGATCTTGGGAAAGTCACATGCTGTCAATCTCAGGGGAAGGCAATGGCAAACCTCTTTTGAACAAATTTTGCAAGAAAAACCCATGATAGGGTTGCCTTAGGGTTGCCATAAGTTTGAACTGACTGAAAGGCACACAGCAGCAGCACCACCACCACGCCACCACCACCACAACAGATAAACAACCCAGTACAAAGAGATTCATTCCAGTTTACATACAGAAATGGATTTCCTCATTAAGATTGATTCTACAAAGTGTACAACTGATACTTGTAGTGGAAGCATGTAGAACAGCTAAGCGTGGTTGCTGCCCACAGATGAAATGAACTATCACCTGTGTTGATGCAAAATTCAGTCTGGCCAGTCCCTGTATTTTGTCCGTCACTTTGGATCAGGGATGTATTTCTTTACTAAATTATTTCTCAAAGTTAGCAATGAATACTTCCTGCTGCAAGAAAGTATTAAAAAAAACCATGCAGTTTTCAACAGTTAACCATCAGAACTTATGCTGTGAAAAAAATGCATGTGGTTGTTATGAATAGCAAACATTTTCTGCTCAGAAAGTGCTGTCTTCTATGCAAACCAACCCTGAGTGAATCGTATGCAGAACAAATTCCTAATTACACCTTTTTTCTGTGCAGAAATAACATTTGCTGTGCAGGAATTAATATTGCTGCATTGAGATATTATTTTCCATGCAGAAAATGCTGTTTTCTATGCAAATTAGCCATATCTGAATTTTATGCAGAACAAATCCTAGTTAAAGGGTTTTTTTTCTACACGGGAAGCAATATCTTAATATTTCTATGTTGAGATATTATTTTCCACACAGATAATGCTGTGTCCTGCACATAAAATACTGTTTTCTGAGCAAAACAACCACATGTGAATTTTGCACAAAATAAGTCCCAAACTTTGACGATTGTCATCAGTCCAGGGTTCTTCTCATCAGGGTTTATTAACTCTTGAAAAACATTTTTAGACCATTTTTCAAATATTTTTGAAGATTCTTTCCACTCCTACCTCAAATAGCAGAATGTTTTAGACTAGCACTGACACTCACTGAACATGCAGGAGTGGATGTGTTGGCCATTTAGCAAATTCAAACAAAAATCCACCAAACAGTTATACCTTTACTGGTAACCTCAGTAACTTATAGTATTACCTACAGCCCTCATCTCCACTGGGGTTGTCTGGTTGTCTCTTGAACACAGCCCAGAAATTCTTAGACTTGTAAATTCATACAGTCTAGAAATAGTAGCTGAAATGTCTTGCAACAATCAAGAAAATTGCTGGACTTCCTCTGATGCCTAGTATTGTTCTAAGAGGCTTCATAGCTCTCCATGGCACTGAAGAGATTAGAGTCAAATGTTGCCAGAACATTAGGAATATCGGACAGAATTCTTATCTTAGTTTTTCCTCACTGAATAACTAATTGGCTCTGTTAGTCCTCTTCAGTTTTGTGTCTCTATACGTTCAGCAGCACACATTCTGCATCTATTGATATGTCGGGAATGGGCTCAAATCCATAAACTACTCTGCTTTTCAGTTTACAGTGGAATTTGCCCACTGTCATTTGTTCAGTTAACACTGCCAGCAATCTAGAAATGGCATAATATATGCATGTTGTGGCTGATGTAAATGGCTTATTCTGTATGCAGGCCAAGCATCATTGCTTGTAGGTTATTTTTAGATAGCTAAGCATATGGACCAGCTCACTGAGTTACCAGGTCTTCAAATCATTAATGCAGTAACATTATCTATGAAGTATCAGTTAAAATCGAGACACCTGATGCAGCTGATCTTTTCTGTATAAAATACAAAGTAAAAATATATCTTGAGACATTTCATTCTTCCACATGCTAAATAGTCCCCCATCCTACCTTTCTTACCCAGAAAAACATGTTCTTAATGGCTCTTAATGGAATAGCAGAAGTGAAAGGGGAAAAAGCAGATTATATTAATCTTTCATTAGTGAAAAGTACTTCTTGTCAAAAGTTCTTTAATATATGCTCAGTGCTGATATGCTTCATATCTTATTAACCCACTTTTAACATTTCCTTGTTTTGCTATGGGCAGCAGTTCACATTTGTGTTTGATGCAAAGGAAGATGTTTAATCAGAATCTACTTGTAGTCACACTTTTTGAGCTGATCCTGGTTGTAATCTTCTAACTAGTTAAGTTATTTAAATAAATATGTCAAAATTCCTGCTCCCTGCTCCCAAGGGTTGTTTGACACTGCATTCAAAGCATGATATGTGGTACCTCTGAATTTAAATGTATAATTTTCTTTATATTCCATCTTTATAGTTACGATCAAATAGACAAAGAATTTATCAAATTATATTTGAGCACGTTCTTCTCATGCAATTAGTTATTTGCATAAATGTTTCCAGCATTAAAAAATATGTTTTCATTAGCAGAAATGAGCTCTATTTTGCAGGAGCTTAAAAGGGCACCAAATGCTCTATTTAGCAGACATATCTAATAAAGTGAACTCTTATGGCTATAGACATTTATTAGACTTAAATATGTTACAGGATCTCATAACATAATGCCCCCCCCCAAGAAAAACATAAACATTGTTAAAATATACTGCATTTAGCTTTAAAATAACATTGGTAATTTACAGTGAAGTTCTGTATATGTCAAGCTAGAATTAAGCCACTTGGAGTTTTCTTTGATTACTCTCTGATAGGTGGCTATCAGCTTTCTTACTTTTCTTGTGAGTTTATAATATATCCCTACATCATGGCTCATCACAGTCTGAAAATCTTTGCAAGCTAGTTTAACTGAGATCCAAAATGGAAAATTCACAAAAGATATTATTATTATTATTATTATTATTATTATTGAAAAGTCACCATGAAGTGACCTAGATAATACTATGAAGCAAATCATACCATCTTAAGACATTCACAGGAACATTAAGAATTTTAAAAAAGTGGAATAAAATTATAGAGGATGCTTCCATTCTAAGATGTTTTGGATCTGTGAATTTGGGTTCCATAGTCATTGAAATATGTGAGAGGACCAATAAACATGCAAAAATTATGTACAAAAATATGACTTAGAAGGAAATGAAATTCCACTGAAGTAAATTATAAGAGTCTTGATTTTTTTTAAAAAACATACTCATCCCAGTGCTCTTATTAGAAATAGTGATAACCTTAGCCCAGGGGTAGGCAACCTTTCCCCTTTAAGGGCCGAGGGACTTCAGCTCCCAGAAGCCTCAGCCATGTTGGCCAATAGTCCCATGTTGGCCAGTAGCTCCTAGGATTCTGGGAGCTGAAGTCCCTCGGCCCTTAAAGAGGAAAGGTTGCATACCCCTGCCTTAGCCTTTAACATCTATTGGGACATTAGTTCTTCACTTTTAATAATACACTATTTAAAAAAAACATGATTCACAAGTTGAATTTGTGTTCTCTTGTCTACACATGCCCTCCTAACTATTTCCATTTCATCAAAATGGGATAAGATCACTCTAACAAGTTCCTGGGCTGGTCTAAATTATTTGGGAGAGAGTGTGACATACCTGGCAACTGATCTGCCAGCCACTTCCTGTTGCAAAAAGGCCTGTCCTGGGCGTAAAACATCTTGAGGGGCAAACTATGGTGCAACTGACCTCTTTCCCACACTAGGGACATTTTCATACAAACATTTTTTTAACCAACTTGTTCCTAGAAACTATAAAATCTCTAACAGTATATTTGAGCTTGCTGTTAAGTAAAAATAATGGTTCTGTGATAAACATTAAATGATTGCCTTGTTAAATCTGATAGTGTCTTCTTCTGAATTCTAATTGCTTTATCCTAAGTAATTCTAAGCACCTGGATATTGATGATTTAAGCACCATTCAAGCCCACTCAATTAGTACTTCCTTGTAACTAATACACATCTATCCTGTAGAGCCTAGGGTTATCACTCTTATCCTCTTATACATGCACTGATCCTAGAGGGTGCTTTAAGCCTCCCATCTTTTCAAGAGAGTTTCTTAGCTCTTCCAACTTCATTTCCCTCTGCAAGCAACCTCTTAAAATTCCCTTTTCTGCAGTGTGGAGGTCAATTATCACATATCACAGGGACTGCTTTTCAATAGTTGACAGTAACAGACATTGTCCCTATCTGGTATTTTAAGTGTAAGAAGGAATTACCAGTACTTATCCCTGCTCTGTACATAATGTACCAAAGAGGGACAGTACACAATAACATTTGTTAATTTTTCTATTAAATTAAAATGGCATGTTTAAAGATAGTAAGACCCTCTCTCTCTCTGATTCAGTCTCACTCACACACACATTTGACTATATCCCAATCCTATGTATGCTTACTTGGCATTAATTGAACTCCCAAATTATTGTATTCTATTTTAAATGGGATGAAGGCTTTGTCCTTGTTTGTTGGCAATAGTGGAGATTTGATGCCAAAAGGAAACAGGGAATCCTCGGTTGTGCAATAGCATAGTAATGAGCTGAGTTGTTTCTTTTATTGATACCTACTTATATTTTCCCACTTCATTTAGGTCAAAGATCTTATTTTATAAGAAGTGTAAATGGCTGCATAATTATTGAATTTCTCAGGTGAAAAAGTAGTGGTGTATAATCCCTGAGGCAGAACAAAAATTAGTTAAGATGAGAACAAAAATCAGATACTCACAAAGTACCACTGAAAAATAGATATTGCAAAGTGGATATATATGCTTCCAAAGATGATAGGCCTTCTGTTAAACTGTTAGTGATTTTACATTTCCATCAGTATGTGAAAGCAATGATGGGTAATATTCACCAGGATGATAGGGTGCAGATCAGGGTTACCAGCAGTGTAGACGACTACATCTAGTTGTTGCTGAATCTCTTCACATGTAAAATCTAAATATAGTGTATACTCCCCTGCTGGGTTGATGTTAGATGGGGAGTGTCTTGTTTGCCAAATAGTTGGGCCATCCTTGGTGCAACTTACCATATATATTCATGTATAAGTCTAGAAATGTTAGTCAAAAAATTGCTCCCCAAAACCTATGTCAGTTTATCCAAGGGGTAATGTAAGCACTGTACTTTAACACTTATTTTAAAAAGGAACCATCCCCTGGTGAAAGGCAAGAGTATAATCTGTCCTGGAAGCATTGACCCCCCCCCCATTCTCTCATCCATCCAGCCTTTAGTATGAGCACAAATAATGTCTGCTGGAACTTTCTATGTTCTTTGACATTGTTTTCCTTTGGTTCATCCTTTACATCCTTTGTTACATGCCCCTAAGTTTTACCTCAACTTATATATAAAAATCATATAAAAATACCTAATTTTGGCCCCAACACCTGCCCTCGACTTATACATGAGGTCGACTTATAGTTGAGTATAGATGGTATCTTAAAGTTTAATACATATAATTTTCATTAAAACTGATCAGTTAGTAATAGTTTAATCCATTAAAAAGCTGATGATTGATAAGCTAAAGTTATTTAGTAAATTGACAATGCTAAATAATAGATAAATAATATAATAATATAGAGCCAATATACCTTAGCTCTGAAATATTCTGTTCATATTGGATTGGATGTATTTGCCCAGGTACATTTCAGGTATACAGGATATTTTGTGGTCAATGGGTATTCTGTTACTTCATGCAGTGAAGATAGCAATGCTTAGTATTTTTGCTGGAATGTGAAGTCTTTGAAGTGCTGCTTCTTCATGTCTCAGTACTTCTCACAAAGGCTTTGTAAAAGAGGCTAGCTGGG